>BMAV01003250.1:8385-25958 GCA_019973955.1 Trichonephila inaurata madagascariensis | reverse complement strand
ATAGATACGACATAAATATAATGGGTAAAAAAAAAAAAAAAAATATAAGAAAGAGTGATCAATAAATAAATACGGATATAGATATACATGTAGATATACATGTATATGTAGACATAAACAGATATAAATATATATAAGCTTATATCTGTATATATAGAAATCTATATATATAGAGAGAGAAAAGTACGCAGAAACAAAATTATATTTAGTTTATTTTTTCTTATTGGTTGCTTTTGTAATTTTTGAAATAGTAAAATTTCAATTAAGTATTCAGAACAAGACAGAACACTTTAAATAGTTACTTATATTAGAGTTAATGTATTTCCCATCTACTGCAAAAGAATTCTGAGCATATGAATATGAGTTGAATGTAAACTATTCATAGGCAGCTTTTAAATTTTCTCTTAAGAGTTTTAAGCATAGTTTGCAGAGAACTCACTAAATGAGTATGTTTTATAAAATGCATAACATTTGTTCTTCAAAAGTGCAATCACGTATTTCTTTACTGAAAGAACTTGGAACGTTTTTTATTAATGGAATACATCTGAAATACTTGAAAGTTAAAAATATAAAAGAAATTTTTATCGTCATGTTTTAACATTTATTTTCTTCCTACACATCACAATACATGATTTGGTTTCAGAAATAAGCTGAATGTATTTTCATCTTGTACTTTTTAGCATCTAAAACTCATGAACTTTTTAAATTACCTTTAAACTTTAAGTCAAAAAGTAAAAACTTCATACTTAGCCAACTTTGAAAATGTATTATCAAATGTAGTATGTGTTGCTTCACCTACATTTCAGAACAAAAAATTATCATAAAAAAGTTATGTGTTACTTTTAATAATGTCTTTAAAATTGCTTCCGTATTGATTAAAAACCTGTTTTTTTTTAAATATTTTTTATCGAAAAACCGTTAAAAAGTATATGCTATATGATCCAAGTAAAACAATTTATCAATTTCTTTTACATAACATAGATTGCTTAATTTTTTTACCAAAAAAATTAATAATAATTTGGTAATATTTTCTGTATTGTGTATTGTATATATCTTGGTTTTGAATGGTATTGATATAAATACTCTGTTCTAAAAAATTTTGGATACATTATTTTATTCGTATGACTTTCCTACTAATTCTAAATCAAATAAGAAAACCCTTTTCAAAATTGAATAATCACTGTTTTCTTTTTATATTCATATTTTACTACAAGAAACGTTAATAGCATGGTCTAAAAAATTGAACCACGCTTTTTTATCTTTACCACATGAGCCATGTTCATACACACTTTTTATGTTTCTTTATGAATTACACATCCATGTTTATTTTTTAAATATTTGTTAATGTGCTGTACTCTACAGGTGTCGTCAATGAATCCGTCATTATTTTTTTAATCAGTGTAACACAGTAGCGCATACAGGAATTTTTCAAGGGGGGGGGTTCGGGGTTGAAAGTTCACCATTCTTGTATCATGCTACTTTTGATTTTGTCGATTTTCAGGATCAAAACACAGTAAAAAACTAATTATTGAATAAATAATTAGCATTAATTAATAAAATTAATCATTAATAACAAATATTGAATTAAATTTTACATATTATATACTTATAATTATAACTAATCGGAAAAAAATCAAGGACTTTGGGGGGGAGTACGGACTCCAAGGACCCCCCCCCCTTGTTTGCGCCCCTGGTGTAAGACAAGGTTTACTTTACATTTACTTTAAATCAGGGATGTTAATATGAAAGGTACATGATTAATTTATGAATCATATTTTTTCCAGAAGTGGAAATTGTACTGTGAAATATTGCCGATTCGCTTTCAAATGTGGCAGATATAAATTATCAACTTTGAAGTTAAAAAGAAAACAAATAATGTTCAGTACATTATATATAACCATGGCTTTTAAAAAGTCATCAAGTTATATTATACAGGGTGATTCGCTACCGGACTGGCAAACTTACATGGTGTATAGAAGTTACAAAGAAGACTCCGAGTCACATAGGAATGCAGG
The DNA here is from genome assembly GCA_019973955.1 of Trichonephila inaurata madagascariensis. Classification (NCBI taxonomy): domain Eukaryota; kingdom Metazoa; phylum Arthropoda; class Arachnida; order Araneae; family Nephilidae; genus Trichonephila; species Trichonephila inaurata. Next base: position 23,943 of record BMAV01003250.1, on the reverse strand, counting down.
GTCGCAAATGCCTTAGTTACGAGTTATGGGCAAATAAGAGAAAAATGACAGAAACCGCAACACATTAATATGATAGAAAACATTTTTGAAATGGTTATACTACAACAGGTGTTTCAAATGACGATTAGAAGTCTTCTGGCAAGTCTGACTGTGACGTTGCATGGAATACATGACGTTCTACAAGATTTCCCCAGAGGCAATCTTGCGAGAAAATGGCATTGGCCGGAACGTTTTGAGAACACCAATTCTTCTGGAAGGCTTCTTTTGCGATCCGTTTACCGAGGTAATATGATGAACTCCAATTCAAACGAAGAACTGCTGACATACTGATAGTATACGGAGATGCGGTTTGTGTTACGGACGCACCGCTTGATGGTTCTATCAGGAACGTTACAATAACAGGTGTGTTCCATATAACATGATCTTCACAAGTGTGGACAAAAGTTAACGATCTTTAATGAGTTAACTGCTACTTTTTGGAGTATAAAACTCCCGTTCCTTCATTTGAAGATCTCATCGCTCGAATGTGATATGCCAGGAATATTCCAAAATGTAAGGAGTTTTGTGTAGCACCGTTGTTAAGCCTGCCAGACGCATTCTGGTTTTTAATTTCGAAGAGCTGCTGAAGTACAAACTTTCACTAAAATGTTTTCTGTCACATATTTTGTGTTGTTATATTTTCTGTCAAATATCACTCCTGTTGTTTTTCCCTCCTTTGTCTATTTTTTAAGGAATCCGACTACGTTCAAAACCATGATTTAAAAAAAACCCGCATAAATGGATAATTTTCATGATATTTAGTGTCACTTAGATTAGAATACATGTGTAAAATTGTTTTAAGGACATTTTGCAAAAAATACTTATAAAAATTTTTTGAAAAAAAATTAACTTAGAATAAAATTTTACAAAATCTTTTTTAAAAAATCCCTCTTTATAATAATTTTTTCCTGTATATAGTGAGACATCGTACAGAGGATCAATTGGTTTTTGAAAATTCACATTATTTTCAAGTTACAACCAATTAAAATAATTATGGGGTTTTTTTCTTAAAATTTCGCCCTCTGTTGTCGTAAAACATGGAAAACCCCCACTTCTAAGTTATATATTTAAAAAAAATTCTAGTTGACCCTCTGTACAGAGGTCTGAACTATAAAAGGGGCAAAATATTATTAAAATAGAAGCATTATTCAAAAAAGTAAAATTTTTTAAAAAATGGTTCATTCTTTTGTTTTTTTTTGTCAAAATATTGTCCTTAAATAATTTTTATTGTAATAGTATTCTTTAAAAAATTTTATTAATTTTCTAATCTAAGTGACACTAAATATCATAAAAATTTATACTTTTTAAAATCACGGTTCCGAAAGCAATTAAAAGGGGAAGTTTTTATTTGAAGAGGATGACTTGTATTTAAAGACTCTAAACGTCAAAAATATTACTTAAATCAAAATACTTAGAAGCGTTTTACATTTGACAAAAGAAGAGTTGTCATGATTTAAAGTAAGGTAACTTTTCCCAAATGAATGTTTGGTATAATCCTCATACAATAATGTACATATATATAATCCCATACCTTCTTAAATAAACCATAATCATCTAACTGATACATTTTAAACACAATATATCATTGAGTAAAATATTATCTTCAGTTTAAGTAATATGCAATATTTTTTTTTTTTATAATAAACATATATTTTTTCAACAAAATAAATCCTTGTTATAAAAAAACTTAAGTTAATGCCCGAGATCTGATGCTTATATCTTTGTTTTTATTCTGTCAAAACATCTCTTATAGTTCCACAAAGTATTATGTGGCTTCTTAACGGGCGTTAAGGGAGAACTTTATGACAGTCAAATAGTCGTTCAGGTGAAAGGCCACAGCTACCACCTGCCGCGGTTGGCTTTGTTCTGTCTCTAATCGTACATATGATGACAGTTATGCAGTCTTAGATGGTGACCTGGATAAAATTATTTCTTCTTAAGGTCAAGCTCCAGTACTTTTTTATTGATTTTTTGTCATGTGGCGGCTTAGTGAGAGTTTATACATAGATCCATTAATACCGAAAATTTTGTTGGAGCAGATGAACAAAACTACTGATTATATTTCTCAGTATTGAAGTTTCATAGAATAATATCGCATCACCTGCCGATTGCTTATCTGAAAATAATGTTACTTATATGTTTATATATAATTAAAGGCTCTACTTATATGTAATATTTAAATTTCTTGAGTTTAGGTATTATAAGTATCACATAGTTGTTTTTCTTTAAAAAATTTAAAACATAACTGAATTTTCTGTATCAGAAAAGGGTAATTGAATTATGAGTATAGAAACTATAACTATGAAAAACTTGAGGGGAAGGGGGTTGTTAATAATTCTTAAAAATGCATTTCAATAACTTGACAGTATAATATTTTCCTACAAAAAATTTCATAATTTTTAGGTTCATGACCTGATAAACATTGTTTTGCACAAAACTAATAAATTATTTTTTAATTTGAAATTTATGTAATTAAAAAAATGTATTATTACTGATGTATGACTGATTTTAAGAAAATATAGTAAGTTTTTTAGAACCTTTGATGACCCTCTTTGGTAAATTACATGCTATAAGGGTACAGATTCATTCAGAATAGGTTTAAAACTTCATTAACTTTTGCTTTTCGAACATTTTGCTCTTCATAAATCTTCTCTAAAACATATTTGTAACCTTCTTAGAGATTTTTTTCTTAATCTGCTTCATAATATGTTATTGTTTTTACAGGTAATGTCGTTGTTAAGTACTATCATTAATTTTGAGATATGAAAGCATACTAAAACAAGAACAAATGTAATTGATAATACAGAATATTATCTCACAAAATGAAGTATATTAATGACAATGTAAAGCACAGCAAACCCTCCAAAATATATTCATGAATACAAAAAAATTGAGAATATTTGAAATGTATTGTTTAAAAGATGTATATGTTTATTTTTAAAAATATATATTCAATACCAATAATAATTTTCTACATAAACATTTGAGGTATTAAAATGAGAAATAATCACAAAATCAAAACCTAATCTTTTTTCTCAAATTTGTAATACTCTAGATTTACTTTTGCTACTTTTACTAGTAAAAAAAAAAGTTTAAAAAACTGTTGTGGAAGGAGAAAAAAGTAAAAAATAATTAAAAACATATTGTAATATTTAGGAGAAAAACATAATTATGAATAAACATGGTGCTAAAATATATTTAACCCTTTCCTGGTTTTTCCCGATCTGAACTCGGACAGGGGAAATGTGTCCTGCTGGCTCATCCCGTGTATAGCTCGGGCATTGCGAAAAATTAAACTGTGCACAATTGGTCATTCCCGAATTGTTTCAAATGTGCTTTTTATGTTTCGAATAATTTAAATTGGAATTTTCTGCAAAAAGAGAACATCCTGCTGTTGAGCACCCCACCCTCCATTCACACTTGTCTGAAAGTCACTTTGTTGACTACATACCTCCAACCAAGAAAAAAACTAGTCCAACAGGCAATTTTTTTTTTTTTCTGCTCAAAGACAAAGGGAAAAAGGAAAGAAGATGGATAGTTCTAGGTTATGTGCAGTACCGTGATTTCGAATTTATCATACACGATCTAAGTTTGATTTAATTTCATAATCATTAATGTAAATACAAAAGATATAGATAAAATTTGTAATTCAAGATAAAAGCTAGGTATTATAAGCTATATATTTATATCAAGTGGGGATTTACTCCAATGCCAAATGATTTCTGTCGTGCACAAAGCCAACTCTCTCTTTACAGGTAAATTACTTAATTATTTAAATTGATTTTTTAAAATTTAGTTTTAGGAAATTTTGTATGTGAGTGTTGCTGTTTTGTTTAAAAGAAATATATGTTTGAAAATAAGTATTGAAAATTGACATTTTTTCATTCATAATCCAGACATAAAGTGAACTTTTAAAAGGGGTAAATTGCTAAAAATTCAAAATTTAAATTACATTTTATTTTTTAAAAGGTATATGCAGTACCACGTCATTTGTGATAGGGTATAGTATTTGTGATAGGGTGATAGTATTTTATTAAACTTCTAAGGTCTTATATAAACATTTTCTATTAAGTGGAAGTAAACTAAAAATCCTTTTCATTTCAGTCAAGCACTAGAATTAATGCTCCACGCAGTTCTGATTAGATTATCAACGTCTGAAATTCATTACGAAAGTGACGTATCGTGCTTCTAAATTTGAGAAGTTAACTACTTCTGTCGTCATTATGAAAGCAATGTCCAATGCATCATCATTAGTGAGTAAATATAGCAGATAGCACAATATAGAGGGACTCTCTGTTGTCGCTACGAGACTTTTCATCTACAGAAAATCTCTCATAATTATATAGAAGTGAAATAAAATTTCATATGCATCATGCAATTTTGAGTGCAATTAAATGTGCGATTCTTTTTGTTAGGACATTCAAGGTAAGAATTAAGCCTAAAAAAGATTCCTAGTGAATAAAGCGAAGGGATTTAATTTAGAAATTCGATGATTTTTGCTTTGATGAAAAATAAGAATTCGTTATGGCTCATATTCAACTTGTGATTCATTATTTCATTCATAAATCCTTAAAAAAATAAATAAAATTCCTTTTTAACGGTTTATTAATAAGAAGTATTCCTTACATAGAATAAAAATGTTGTGGTCTTTTTTAGAAAAAATTACAGTGAAGGACAATTGTCAGAATTTTTTCTTTTTTCAACATTATTGAGTTAAAGTTTAAAAAAAAAAAAATTATCTATGTTCACATAAATTTTTTAAAAAAATCTCTGAAACAGAAAATAATTATCTCAAAAATGTTATACGGAATCATAATGATGTTAGTGAAACATACAAATATGAAATAAAAAGAACAAACTTTACTGTTTCTCTTTCAAAATTTGAGTTAATTTTTTTAAGAATTTAAAATAAGCGTAAATAATAATTAACCAAGAGAAATAAAAGGCAAATAATTTATACAATTTTATTTTAAATATTCTACGTTAGCAGTTTAAAATACATTGTCCATTATTTATTTATAATTTCACAGATTGGTCTTAAGTATCCTATATTACCTACATCTCATTTATAACAACAAGTTTATGTTATGTATGTTTGCAACGTAAATGAAATATCTTTTTAGGATTATAGAGTAACACGTTTTAATAAATGTTACGAAATTTGAAATAAAATAAACAATTGAAATCAATATATGAAGGCATATCAATGTTCTATTGTCTAGGGGATATACTTTCATTGTACATTCATTTAAATGTCACCTGTGTTTTAATCTACTGTAGAAGCAATAAATATTAATAAGAAATACTTAAAAAAATAATAACACAATTAGGTCACAAACACAATTAGTCAGTTTTCTCATTATGACATATGTATATAGAATTTCAATATATATATATATATATATATATATATATATATATATATATATATATATATATATATATTTTGTGTGTGTGTGTGTGTGTGTGTGTGTTTAGCATAATTTAACCCTCTAAGCGGTTTGCACGTAAAATTCCGCCATTCCAGAGATGGTTTTTCTGCCTTCAATTCAAGCAAAATTCCCAAAAGCGGCCCAGCAGCTTTCTTAAAAATACGGCTCAACCGCTTTTGAGAACCCCACCTAAAAGCAAAAAAATAAGTGCGGTGCATTTTTGAAGCATCTCCAGAATGGCAAGACTTTAAGTGCAGCCGCTTAGAGGGTTAAATTTCGTGAAGATAAGATAGTTGATTTTCATTTATATTATGATCAAATGCATAAAACTTGGATAATAAAGCACATGCTTGACATTGAATAGAAAAAAAAAAATATCCCTCACATATTTTCTGTCAAAAAATTTTTCATATTGATTTCAGTTATATTATCGTAAAACTGAAATATTACGAGTAACTACGATATTCATATATCAATCGTAATAGTTTATTATGAATTCTATATTTTGCATTACTTCATTACGGTACATTATTTTATCAAGATTTACTTGAACCTTTGAAATTTATTATTTTCTACTGAAATTCATGAACGTATTAAACGTTCATAGGCATTTTAAATTTTAAAGCAATAATATACTACTTTAAAATAGAAATGCATGCAGATATTTTGCTACTTTACTTTCTCAAAAATGATATACATCGGGGAATTAATTCAAGAAAATAAAAAAATAAAATCTCTCATATAGAAGGATTCAATCAGGGAATGGATTTTGTCATATTTGCAGATATGTGTTTCCAAAATACTGTACACTTCTTTAAAGATTTCTTTTGAAATTTAGCATAGAAGTTGTTCTGTTGAAGTCAAATACCCAATCATATTTTTGCTCCAACCATTAAAAGGAACGCATAACAGACACTTCTAAAACTCTTATTGGTATGAGGTATTTCTATCCTGAATGATGCAACTGTCAACTCAAAGGTGCACTTTGTGTTATACAGCATATACATCTAGGTATTGTTGAGTAAAACAAGTAATATAAAAAAATAGTTTTTAAGTCAAATCCTACTTAGATGAACAACGAAAAATTTTATTTTAGCTACTTTTTATTAAATAGTTACAATTAATATAAATATGTATATACATAGGACAGAACCACAACATTAAGTGATAATTAGTTTTTTTAATCATCATTTAAGTATCGTATTGTCCTTTTAATTTCAGTCCAACTGAATGCTTTAACACGTGAGGAAAAAACCTTTTCAATTTTTGACACAAGTCGCCAAAAGGGTCGCTAAGTCGCCAACGTGGCTGTATTTGTAATTCTTTAAATAATTAGTTTTAATCAATTAATTTTTATTAATTATAATTAAATTATTGTATTGTCATCCAAAATGATCCTGTATATAAGATTTCAGCTCAATTCAGCGCTTTAAAATGTATTTTATTAACGATTGAAAATTCCACCAAGATAAATAAATAAATATACAAATATATAAATAAATACATATATAGACAGTGCGAGCTAATAGTAGGAATTGAAAAAGATTTCCAAATCTTCTTTCAGAGTCTTAGCGCACTCTCATTCTAGATCATTTGCTTCTTATTAGATGCAGGCTGAATCATCTCTAATTTAAAAATAGCTGCAAACACGCCCAGATTTCCAATCACATTATGCTGATATTTAGTAAATTGTGAAATTCATAAAATAAATTGAGAACATAACCCCACTTGCCATGTGGGTCAGAAAACAATTGTCCATTATATCGATATATGTCACAGTAGAACTTCAGTTAATATTTAACTAGAATTTGAGAGATGGTTTCACTTTCCCTTGTTAGTGTGGAAAATGTGTAGTCCTTGGACATAATACAATGAGGACTACTTCCTAAAGTGCCTTCACATTCTGGTCTCCAGGAGGAAATTGAGCTAATTCCCTGAAAATTGGGGTGAAAAACTGAGCCAAATCGTACTGTCACATGTATGGTACTCAAAGCTACGACTTACGACAAGCATACAAATGGCCCTTTGCTACGATGAATTTCGTGGGACTTGATCTGATGTTACTGTTGATTAGATGGCATAAGAAATAACAAAAAGAACACATACAGTCACTCAAATAAGTACTAGAACACTTGGTATGCATAACTGTAAAGCCATTTATAAAAATATTTATCACATTAAAACAAAAACAAAATGATTTAAAAAATATTTTAACATTTGGTGTACAGTATGTAAGAAAAATTTTATTAGTATTATAGAATTATAATTTGATCTAGCTTTTCAAATATAATTTAAAGGCACACTGGAGCCAAAAAAGTATTGGGACACTTTTGAAATGAGAAATTTAACAAAAATACAAAATATTAATAGAATTTAAAATCACACCACTGTTTTAGACTAGAAGTGTAAACATAAACGTTTCAACAGATAAGAATATTTATAGAAAAAATGGCGAGAAACACAAAGATGTATTGGTTGGTGTGCGAAATCTCGTAATAAATCATTGGAAAGAGGGTAAATATCAGATTGCTGGATAGGAAAAAATCTTGAAATTGAGTAAGTCTACTTTTTCAACATCATTGACAGGTTCAAGAAAACAAAAAGTGTCGAAAACTAGCAACGATCAGGGCATCCAAGGATATTTAATGAACGTGAAGAGATGTGGATTGTGAGACAAATACACATTAATACAAGAACTAGAGCATTAAAAATGATTTTGTAGTGTAAAAGTAGGTTCGGGAAATCAGTAAATCCTGAAACGGTCAGAAATGTTTTAAGAAAACATAAGTATCATGGCAGAGTACCTCAAAGAAAGCCCTACATTAGCAAAGAAAAAAGAGAAGCTAGGTTGGCATTTGCTAAAATGTATGTAAGGCAGTCAACAGAATATTAGGAAAATGTAATTTTTGTTGATGAAAGCAAATATAACATTTTCGGATCGGTGGACAAGCAAAAAGTTTGGCGGAAATCAAATACAGCAATGGATGTCAAAACTTTACGGCCTATTGTCAAATATGGAGGGGGCAACCAAATTGTCTTGGGCTGCATGGCAAGCTCTGGGGTCCGGAACTTAAATTTTATTGATGGTATAATGAATGAATATGTCTATCTTGATATTCTCAAGCGAAATTTAAAGCAAAGTGCAGGCAAGCTGGGAATGTCAGGATATTTGAAATTGTACCAAGATAATGACCCGAAACATACTGCACAGATATTTTCAAGTTATGGGTCTTCTACCACTGTCCTAGTGTTATTAATACTCCTGCACAAAGTCCAGGCCCTTAATCCTATTAAACATGTGTAAGATTATTTGCAGCAAAAACTATATGAGCACCAAATTTCGAACAAGCAGGATTTAAGAAAATATTTGGTCGAAGAGTGGACCAAAATCGATAGATTGTTTCGCAAAAAATTGATCCTATCCATGTCAAATAGACTTCGAGAGGTCATAAAAAGCAAGGGCGGCCCAACAAGATATTAGTTTCTAAGTTTGAATTGTTTTTCTTAAATTATTGGGAAAGGTCCCAATACTTTTTTGAGCATGTTGTTTAACTCGATTTCTTTTATTTTCAATTTTAACCATAATTTTATTAATGTATGGATTTATTTTCAAATTATTATTATTTGTATTTCCCAAAATAACATTTACTTCTTTTTTTTTTGGTTTCATTTGTATGTTTAAGTAAAATATTACGATAAAAATCTATGAACTGTTAGTGTGTCCCAATACATTTTTGAGTGATTGTATTTTGTTCGTTTACACGGGAAAAAACATCCAAGAAGCATCCTATATTGGCGTTTCTCAAATTGTAGGGCGTGTCACCCTAGTGGAGCACGATGACTTTACTTGGAGGGCGCGAGAATATTGAAAAATGGAAACTAAAGATTATTTTAATATATATATATATATATATATATATATATAATAATTTACAGAAATTAAACAAACAAAATAAATTTCGGTTATAATAAAAGCAATTAGCATTTACACTGATATAGTACACTTATAAATGTATCAGGATTGCACAATGTATTTTGATGTTATGAACAACGTGTTAAGTTAAGAAGTCTAAAAATTACCTGTGGTTTTGTCATATATACAATTATATATATAAATTATAACACTAATATTGATAAAATGTACAGTTTATAAATAGTCACTTAACTGTTGATTAAAAGTTACGCGATTCGCTTCCCAATACCACCCTTTTCCACGTATTCACGTGGGGGGGGGCGAGTGCGAACTTTTATTGCATTCCAAAGTCTTCGATAAAATTTAATGATAGCAGTACACACACACATGAAAATCGTTCTTCTAAGAGACGTATATATACGTCCGAAGCAATTATCACTTTGTCTGAGCGAGGCATTTATATACACCTATGGCTTTTAGCAGGTTAAAGTCGTATTGTAGCATATTATTTTTGAATTCAATGCATTGTTATTAATATGAAGGGAGAGGGGCGATTAAAAGTATCAATGAATATTGGATGGCAAACATTAAAACATTAAGAAGCATTGAATTATATGACGCCATTCATCTAGGTTTCCATTCCATCCATGTGTAAAGATGTCTTAACTGTGTTTGCAGGATATTTTTAAATTTAAGTAAGTTTACTTACAATCGTAGTATCGGTTGTAAAAGGAACTTTTCTAGTAACTACTGTTGAGAAACATCTCTCCCAGTTCATTTATTGATTAAAAGTTGTTACGGAATATATTTTTCAAGTTTTTATATTTGAAAATAATGGTACATAAAACTCTTAAAATTACACACTGATGGCTTAAAATATTGTTTGCGAGTATTTATAAATATCAATGGAATAAAAACTATATTTTAATAGATTAGAAGGCGTATTAAATGAAAGATTTCACAACTAAATATGATATGGTAAATACTTCAATTATTGTGGTAACTATATAGCAATTAGTGTTCTATAACATAATACCTCATTAGGGCATTATAAAAATATGTACTGATATATTATGTTAACTTAGTATACTGTGGCTGCTCTGTCAAAAAAAGTATCAATCATAACTGAAATTACATTTTATGAAGTTATCCGTGATTCTAAGCATATACTTGTGTGTGATTTCAATTGTTTTTATTTTAATAAAAAATAATAATATCCTAAAGGTTACGCTAATTGAAAATATATTCTTCATATTACCTCATTCAATTAGGATTTCTTCTAATAGTGGTAAATTGTATTAGGTATACTCTGAAAATAGTGACTATTCAAATGGTAACTATTCAACTGTATTACGATTGTGATGTTCTATTGTGAAATAATTCCAATTCGTTTGAATATATTTAAGGATAAATCATAAAAATAGTGATACCTCTCCCAAATATAAGACACTCTCAACGAAATTTGAATATGTTCGTAAATATAAAAGGAGCTGAAAGATAATACATTACGCAAAATAGAGGCGATGCAGTCGAAATACGTCATTTGTGAGGAGCATTAAAATAGATGTCTCTGAGCCAAGTGGCAATTGTAGCTGTGAGGTTGAGGTTAGAAATTTGGTATAGCGAAATTGTAACAATGACCTCCAGGCATTATTTGACCGAAGAAGTGCGATGGCTGGGTATTCAGAGACTAAAGGCAGGATAATTATAGAGTCAGATAGAAGTATCTAGATATCAAAATTTGTGAGTCTGAATAGAATTCATATCCTTAGCAACAATTTCTAAAAACGGGTTCATCATCTAGAAGGTTCATCCAAGGATGGCCAAGTACTATCACGAGTGACGATGACTGATATTTGTCATTATGTGCACAAAGGAATAGGACCACAACTCTGGCTGAACTAAGGTCCTCCATCGTCGCAAGCTCCAGGAGGTTGGAATAAAAGTCAACCACGTATCGAAGGCTTCACGAACGTGGACTTTATGTGAGGCAACCATCCAAAAGGTCTCGTTCCGTTTACACCCCGCTGTAGGTGGGAACGTTTGCAATGGGCACGTCAAAGTGTCCACCGGATGCGTCATCTATAGAGAGCTGTTATCTTTACGGATGAGTCCATTTTCAACCTTGAAATTGTTAGTATACAGTTTCATTTGAAGAGAAACTGGAACTTGTTTTCATACATGACATTTCCATGAAAGAGATGCATACAAATCATGCAGTGGGTGCCCCTCATGCCCATATCTTTGGGTGGACGCCCAAATCTCAATGTCTTTTCCCGTGGAAATTTTAATGCTCACACCTATTTAAATAACATCCTGGGTGCCTATGTGCTCCTTTTTGCGGGGCAATAGGGAAGATAATGCAAGCTGAAGACCATTGTAATGCTTTAAACTGCCTTGGAATAGAAATAGCTAGCACTTACAAATGAATTAATAGACCACATAATTGAGATTATCACACATCACTACATGTGCTACATTACTTCTCGGAGGGATCATATCCAATTTAAAGACACTTTTCCTGTACGAAACTGACATTCCGATTTGTTCATTATATACATATACTTATTTCTGCAACACCATAATTGTCGAGTGATTTCCTTTTATGCTATATAATACCTTTCTAAGTGTTGCATAATGTGTATAAGTTTCATTAAATTCAACACACTATGTTTTGAAATATCGAAACTTTTGTGATTTTTCAATTTATGATAGCCAGTGTATATACATCTTCTCTTTATAATTAAAGAGCATTGCGTGCACAAGTATAATTTTAAACCTCCGAAGAGAGAATGTTTGCAACCAATTTTAAATTATCTTCTAACAAAAGAAGAATAAATTAGAATAGTTTGGACAGATTTGTCCGTAACTAATGAAATATATATATAATAACAATATCACATTTTTAAAGATGTATTCCCGATAATGAAGGGTGCATATTAATAACACAACGCATTTTTTATTCTCATATATGTGAGAACTTTGAATTCATGAACGAAATACCTTTTTTAATAATAATAACTTAATTAATTAGCTTTTAAGATACAACGCTGATACAATTTTAGGGATAAAGATTTTAAATATTGTATGAAAGGCCTAGGGTAGCATTAGTTTATCCATCAATTTCTGCGCCAGTGTCTAAATATCATGCTGAAAGCTTATCGCATCAATATTGCAATTGGTCATTGACAAGTTATTGATATTCTAAAGCTAACATGAAACACTGAGAGACTCTAAGCAGCGTATAGATTAATCGATTTCCTTTATAAATCCTTTACACATTCTAATGATGACAGAGCAATGAACCACGCTGTCTATTAGAGCTTTCTCAACCGAACCTGTGAAATATACTCAGTAAATTGGATATATAAGCATTTCAATATTATGACATATTACACAAAACAACTTACCATGTATTAAAATAATATATGATTTCCTTTACTTCAACAAATAAATAAAATACAATTATTAAGTTTGAAAATGGATTGCGTAGTATAATAAATGATTAAAATTTTTTGAGACTCTAGTTTCAGCAACTAACAATACATTGAAGTGATATGCATGCAAATGAGTACACTTTTTAAAAATTTGTTAGGTATATATAAGCATGTGTGCATAAAACTGGAAGATAATTAAAACATCAAGATAATTTTTTATTTGAAATGAAGTAAAGAAATCAAACAACTCATACAAACAAAAAAACATAAGTGGAATATAGCAATTCAAAATTTAAATATGATTTCGGGAACAGGACGGAATAACCTTCTTTAAACTATTGTGATGCTATCAAACACTATCATTTCTGATTGTTTGTGCTTATTTGGAAATATCAAAGCACAGAGTAACATAAATTTTTTTGAAAATAAACGAAAGAAAATGAAGATTTGAAAAATGTCATGGAAATAATACATAAATAATTATGCTTACTATCGAATTCAACGAAATACAAATCGTGAACATGAGTATAAAGGATTCAATGGCTACCCAAAATGTGTAGCTATCAAATACGCAAGAAATAAACCATCAATAGTATCCGCAGGACGTATAAGACAAGTGCTGATAGAAGCTATTTGATTATTGGTTGGTTGGTTGTGAAAATGCCAAAAATTCTAGAGAGATAAAATTTTTAAGATCCATATCAGAATTTGCAGTTATGGCTCTTCTGATTGCTCCAGAGGCGAGGGTATCATCCTCATTGAAAAACGCTCAAAATTTAGTTTTTTGAGAGATAAGTGTAATTATTTCTGTAAGAAGGATAAAAAAAAATAATTATCACCTGAAGTCTTGTAACGTTCTTGATGAATATAAATTAGAATAATCCCTAGAGCGAAAATTTAAGGGAAATATATGTATACATAAAGGAGAAAAGCGACTCACACATTCATCACCATATCTCCAGAACTATTAAACCTACAGACTTGAAATTTACTAGGCATGTTAGACCACGAACAGATTTTGCGAAAATCGAAACCCCAGGGGCGTTGCGGGATATTAAGGAGCTTTATAGATAATTATTTATATTTTTAAACTATTTGATGATCAGTCTTGAAACTTGACAAGAAGATTCCTTTCATGATGTACAAATCCGCTACAAAAAGAGCTTTGCAAAAATTCACCCTAAAGGGGCTTTGCAGGGGATTAAAGGGTGTTAAAAAATATTCTTGTTTTTGAACTATTAGAACAACATATTTGATATTTGATACGCTAATTCTTTTTGTGGATTAGAGTTCCTGTAAGAAAGGATTTTGTAAAATCGAACTCCAAGAGGCACTGCAAGGGCTTAGAGGGTATTATAAATAACTATATGTTGAACTATATTAGCCCTACAGACTCAAAAATTAGTAGTCGAGTTCCTTTCATACTATAGAGATCTGCTACGAAATGATTTTGTCAAAATCGACCTCAAATGAGTTTACAAGGTGTTAAGTGCCGTTATTGATAAATATTCACGTTATTTAACTATGAGACATACAGATTTGAAACTTCTCTAGTATATTTCCTTCAAGAAGTAGAGTACAGCTGCAAAATGACTTTTTTTACGAAAATGTATCCTCAAGGTGGTAGCGAGGATTTAAAGGGGTGTTATAGATAAAAGATAATCCCGTTTTCGAACTATTAAACCTAGACATGAAATTTAGTTGTGTTTTTTTTTCATTGAATACTGATCTGCTAAGAAAGGATTTTGAGGAAATTGAAATCGATGGGGGGTTACGAGGGCATTTCATGTAAAAAAAAAAAATCCCTTTTATGAATTAATAAACATAAAATTTGGATTTTTTTTTTTTTTTTTTTTAGAAATTATATATCTTTGACAAAGCAGATATCAGATAAGAAGTGGGTTTTCAAAAGTTGACTCACATACATGTTACGAGGGTATTATAGATTAAAGAAAAGAAAAAAAAATCTTTTTTCAACTATTAAACCTGCAGATATCAAATTTGGGCAAATGTACTTTTTTTTAGCAGAGATATGCTAAAAAAGTCTGTTTTTTGTTTAATTTGCTATTTAATTAAATTTACACATTAAAAAAAATAGTTGTTCCCTCAATCTCCACTGTTTTATTTTTCAGTTCACCCGTGTGAAAATCGGGTATACCAGCTAGTTACATGTATACACTCACAGTGTAACTGAAACGAGGACCGAGACTGAAAATACCAGAAATATGTAAATGTTTCTGCAAGAGATCTTTGACAATAATGTGTGATATCTCTGTATTGCATTTACGAACTATTTATTTGAACAATTATCAATATTCCCTTTAATAAATATCTTTTACCTTACATAAATCATTAATATCTGGTTTTTTTTAGTACTATAACGATGTTCAATGTCTCGTCAATTACGCCCTGACTACACATTATATGATTTTTAGCTTAACATACATCACGCAGGAATTAAAAACTGTTCTCTTATAGACAGAACAATGCTCTATTTTGATAATTTTAAATATAAAAGCAAATAAAAAAAAACGAATTTAAAGTAAAAAAAAATGTCTTTCAAAACATGATCTATGTGTCAAAGTTTTAGCTCGAAATCTAAGATTCAAATCCTTTATTGTTTTAATAAACGGCGGAAAAAGTAAATGGTATCGTTTTTTACTTAAAGAAGGAAATTAAGTAATAGATGTGAAAAATATAAAACTTATAAATTTTGTAACATACTGACAAACAATTA
>BMAV01003249.1:0-17533 GCA_019973955.1 Trichonephila inaurata madagascariensis | reverse complement strand
AAATTGGTAAATTCGGTTTTTAAATCGGTTAATTGCTTTCAAGACAAAAAGGTCGGTTTTCAAGAAGGTGTTTCATTTTAAAAAGTTTAAGGAATTTCGTGAAACGGAACCAGATTTAGATTCCTGGTAAATTTTTTGAGGGAAATGGGTAACTTTGGTAAGTTTCTAGGGAAAAAAAAAAAGTGGGGGGCATGTCACGGGAAACCGACTACTGAAAGGGGGCACGAATTTAAAAAGAAACCGTTGGGCATAACTTATGAACGTTTTAGAATTTCGACAAGCGCCATACATATTGTGATCAGCGTGAATTCTGTGCAAAAAAAACTAAGTTTGGTAGGAATTGGGGGAAGACAAAATAATGATCCAAACGCAAGGGAAAAGAGAAATGCGTCAAATTAAGCCCATATGAAAGACGAACGCTTCAAAAAGGATAATACCGCAATTAAAATTTTTTTACTTTTTTTTCGGTGTTTTTTTGATACTTGTCATAGAAATGCATTACCAAAGTGCAATAACTCGAGTTCTAGTAATCGCAGGGTAATGTTTTAAAATGTCTTTGGGTTTGGTGAGGCCTCTCTTCGAATGACACCCGGTTTTTAAAATCGGTCGGTAAGTTGGCTTTCAAGCCAAATAGGTCGGTTTTTCAAGAAGGTGTTTCATTTTAAAAAATTACAAGAATTTTGGAAACGGAGACCGATTTGAATTCTGGTCCCAAATTTCGAGTGAAAGGGTCACTTTGGTAAGTTTCTAGGGTAAAAAAAAATAGTGGTGGGCATGTCACTGGAAAAGACTATTGAAAAGGGGCACGAATTTCAAAGAAACCGATTTGCATAACTTTTGAACTAATTGGAATTTCAACAATCGCCATACATATTCGTGATCAGCGTTGAATTCTGTGCAATAAAACTAAGATTGGTGAGAATTGACTGGTTTTTTAAAATCGGTCGGTAATTTGGGCCCAAACCAAATAGTTCGTTTTTTTAAGAAGGTGTTTCATTTTTAAAACAGTTTAGGAATTTCGGGAAACGGAGACCAGATTTAGATTCCTGGTCCAAATTTCGAGTGAAATGAGTAACTTTTTGGGAAGTTTCTAGAGTAAAAATGTCGACGAAAGCATTTAAAAAGGCCACAATTTCAAAGAAACCGTTGGGGAAAATTATGAACTATTTAGAATTTCAAAGCGCCAAAATATTCGTGATCAGCGTTGTCTGTGCAATAAAACAAGATTGGTGAGAATTGACTGGTTTTTAAAATCGGTCGGGGTTGGTTTTAAAACAAAAAAAGGGCTTTTTCAAGAAGGGGTTTTATTTTTAAAAAAATTTCAGGGAAATTTTGGAAACGGAGACCAGATTTAGATTCCGGTCAAATTTTGAGTGAAATGGGTAACTTTGGTAAGTTTCTAGGTAAAAAAAAAAAATAGTGGTGTGGGCATGTCACTGAAAACCGACTATTGAAAGAGGGCAACGAATTTCAGCTTAAAACGCACATAACTGCATGAAACGATTGGAATTTCCCGACAAAGCGCCATTACGCATTCGTGATCAGCGTTGAATTTAAGCAATAAAAACTAAGATTGGTGTGAGAATTAGCCTAGTTTTTAAAAATCGGTCGGTAAGTTGGCTTTCAAGCCAAATAGGTCGGTTTTTTCAAGAAGGTGTTTCATTTTTAAAAGTTACAGGAATTTCAGGAAAACGGAGACCAGGATTTGGATTCCTGGTCAAATTTCGAGCGAAATGGCCTTTTGGTAAGTTTCTAAAACAAATAGTGGTGGGCATGTCAATGAAACAGACTATTGAAACGAGGACACGAATTTCAAAGAAACCGTTTTGCATTAAATTTTGAACTATTTTGAACCCAGCCAACGCCATACATATTCGTAATCATGTTGAATTCTAAAAGCAACAAAAACTAAGATTGGTGAGAATTGGCCGGTTTTTTAAAATCGGTCAAAATTTGGCTTTCAAGCCAAATAGGTCAGTTTTTTCAAGAAGGTGTTTCATTTTTAAAAAAAATATAGGAATTTCGTGAAACGGACACCAGATTTAGATTCCTGATCAAATTTCGAGTGAAATGGGTTACTTTGGTAAGTTTCTAGAGTAAAAAAAATAGTGGTGGGCATGTCCCTGAAACCGACTATTGAAAGAGGCCACGAATTTCAAAGAAACCGTTGGGCATAACTTATGAACTATTTAGAATTTCGACAAGCGCCATACATATTCGTGATCAGCGATGAATTCTGTGCAAGAAAAACTAAGTTTGGTAGGAATTGGAGGAAGACAAAATAATGATCCAAACGCACGGAGAAGAGAAATGCGTCACAATTAAGCCCATGAAAAGACGAACGCTTCAAAAGGATAATACCGCAATAAAATTCTGCTTTTTCTTTCTGGTGTTTTTCTGATACTTGTCATAGAATGCATTACCAAAGTAATAACTCGAGTTCTAATAATCGCAGGGTAATGTTTTAAGTGTCTTGGGTTTGGGGCGGCCTCTTTCGAATGACACCCGGTTTTTTAAAAATCGGTCGGTGTTGGCTTCAAGCCAAATAAAGTCGGTTTTTCAAGAAGGTGTTTTCATTTAAAATTACAAGAATTTCAGGAAACGGAGACCAGATTTGAATTCCTGGTCCAATTGCGAGTGAAAGGTCACTGGTAAGTTTTAGGGTAAAAATAGTGGTGATTACGCTTACTGAAACAGACTATTGAAAGAGTAATGAATTTCAAAGAAACTGACCTGCATGTAATCCTTGAACCACAATTGAATTTCAACAATCGCCATACATATTCGTGATCAGCGTTGAATTCTGTGCAATAAAAAGTAAGATTGGTGAGAAATGGCCGGTTTTTTAAAATCGGTCGGTAATTTGGCTTTAAAGCCAAATAGGTCGGTTTTTTCAAGAAGGTGTTTCATTTTTAAAAAAAGTTATGTAGCCATGTGAAACGGAGACCAGATTTAGATTCCTGGTCAAATTTCGAGTGAAATGGGTAACTTTGGTTTCTAGGGTAAAAAAAAAAAAAATAGTGGTGGGCATGTCACTGAAACCGACTATTGAAGGACGGCACGAATTTCAAAGAACCGTTGTTCATAACTTATGAACTATTTGGAATTTCCTCGACAAGCGCCATACATATTCGTGATCAGCGTTGAATTCTTCTGGTACAGAAAACTGGGTTTGGTAGGAATTGGAGGAAGACAAAGAACCAAACGCATCGAAAAGAGGAAATGCGTCACACTAGTTTCCTTGCTGGCGAAAGACGAACGCTTCAAAAGGATAATACCGCAATTGTTCATCTTCGGTTTGATATCATCATAGAAAATTACCACCAAAAGCAATAACTCGAGTTCTAATAATCGCAGGGTAATGTTTTAAGTGTTCGGTTTGGGTGAGGCCTCTCGTTCGAATGACACCCGGTTTTTTT
This sequence comes from Trichonephila inaurata madagascariensis, assembly GCA_019973955.1. Lineage (NCBI taxonomy): Eukaryota > Metazoa > Arthropoda > Arachnida > Araneae > Nephilidae > Trichonephila > Trichonephila inaurata. The sequence goes on along the minus strand of BMAV01003249.1, from coordinate 14,114 downwards.
AAAATCGGTCGGTAAGTTGGCTTCTTCAAGCCAAATAGGGTCGGTTTTTCAAGAAGTTGTTTCCATTTTAAAAAAATTACAAGAATTTTAGGAAACGGCACCAGATTTTGAATTCCTGGTCACCGAGTGAAAGTAAAGTCGCCTTTGGTAAGTTTCTAGGGTAAAAAATAGTGGTGGGCATGTCACTGAAACAGACTATTGAAAAGAGGACACGAATTTCAAAGAACCGATTGCATAACTTTTTGAACCACTCAATTCCAACAATTCCGGCTGGTTCGGTGATCGCTGAATTCCCAGCAACAAAACCGAGATGGCGGAGAGAATTGGCCGGTTTTTTTAAAATCGGTCGGCAATTTATTTAAGCCAAATAGGTCTGGTTTTTTCAAGAAGGTGTTTACTTTAAAAAAGTTATAGGAATTTCGTGAAACGGAGACCAGATTTAGATTCCTGGTCACTTATGAACAAAACTTCGGTAAGTTTCTAGAGTAAAAAAATAGTGGTGGGCATGTCACTGAAACCGACTATTGAAAAGAGGCCACGAATTTCAAAGAAAACCGTTGGGCATAACTTATGCAACCATTTGCACTTCGACAAGCGCCATACATATTCGTGATCGTTGAATTTGTGCAACAAAACTAAGATTGCGCTGAATTGACTGGTTTTTAAAAATCGGTCGGTAAGTTGGCTTTCAAAGACGTGCCAAGTCGGTTTTTCAAGAAGGTGTTTTATTTTTTAAAAAGTTACAGGAATTTCGTCAAAACGGAGACCTGATTTTAGACTCCTGGTCAAATTTTGAGTGAAATGGGTAACTTTGGTAAGTTTCAGGTTAAAAAAAAAAGTGGTGGGCATGTCACCGAAACCGACTACTGAAGAGGGCACGAATTTCAAAGAAAACGTTGGGCATAACTATGAACTATTTGGAATTTCGACAATCGCCATACATATTCAAAAGGATCGAAATCTTCGAATTCTGTGCAAGAAAACTAAGTTTGGTAGGGAATTGGAGGAAGACAAAAATGATCCAAACGCACGGAAAAGAGAAATGCGTCACAATTAGCTTCCTATATGAAAGACGAACCTTCTAAAAAGGATAATACCGCAATTAAATTTTTTACTTTTTTTCGGTGTTTTTCTGATACTTGTCATACAAAATGCATTACCAAAGTTCAATAACTCGAGTTCTAATAACTGCAGGGTAATGTTTTAAGTGTTTTCGGTTTGGGCTGCCTCGTCTGAATGACACCCGGTTTTTGCACCGTCGGTAAGTTGGCTTTTCTCAGTCAACAGGCTCTATTTTTCAAGAAGGTGTTTCATTTTTAAAAGTTACAGGAATTTCAGGAAACGTAGACCAGATTTGGATTCCTGGGTCAAATTTCGAGTGAAAGGGGTCACTTTGGTAAGTTTCTAGGGTAAAAAAATAAAATAGTGGTGGAAATGCCCACGAAAACAGACTATTGAAAGAGGTCACGAATTCCGTTAAAACTGGATTTGTATAACTTTTGAACCATCAACTTGCTATTCGTGATCAGCGTTGAATTCTGGGCAATAAAAACTAAGATTGGTGAGAATTGGCCGGTTTTTTAAAAATCGGTCGGTAATTTGGTCGGCCAAATAGGTCGGTTTTTCAAAGAAGGTGCCTTCATTTTAAAAAGTTATAGGAATTTCAGAAAACTTATAATCAGATTTAGATTCATCACCATGAGGAAATGGGTAACTTTTGGTAAGTTTCAGAGTAAAAAAAAAAAATAGTGGTGGGCATGTCACTAAAACCGACTATTGAAAGAGGCCAATGAATTTCAAAAGAAACCGTTGGGCATAACTTAGAAACTATTTAGGAATTTCGACAAGCGCCAGCTACATATTCGTGACGCGCGCAGATGAATTTGCAAGAAAACTAAGTTTTGGTAGGAATTGAGGAAGACAAAAATAATGATCCAAACGCACGGAAAAGAGAGAAATGTCACAATTAAGGCCATATGAAAGACGAACGCTTCAATAAGGATAATACCGCGCAATTACCAAATTTTTTATTTTTTCGGTGTTTTTCTGATACTTCGTCATAGAAATGCATTACCAAAGTGCAATAACCGAGCCCTAATAATCGCAGGGTAATGTTTTAAGTGTCTTGGGTTTGGGGGCGGCCTCTCTTCGAATGACACCCGGTTTTTTAAAATCGGTCGGTAAGTTTGCTTTCAAGCCAAATAGGTCGGTTTTTTCAAGAAGGTGTTTCATTTTAAAAAATTACAAGAATTTTCATGAAATGGAGACCAGATTTGATTCCTCTGGTCACCCTGAGTGAAATAATAATGGTAAGTTTCAGGGGTAAAAACAAATAGTGGTGGGGGATGTCAATGAAACAGACTATTGAAAGTGGGCGCGTATTTCAAAGAAACCGTTGGGCAAGAACTAAACCACTACCAAATCGTGCCGCACATATTCGTGATCAGCGTTGAATTCTGTGCAATAAAAACTAAGATTGGTGAGAATTGGCCGGTTTTTAAAATCGGTCGGTAATTTGGCTTTCGGGGCTTCAAATAACAGGTCGGTCAAGGTACTCTCATTTTAAAAAACGTTACAGAATTGGTGAAACGGAGACCCTCAGATTTAGATCTGCCCAAATTGAGTGAAATGGGTAACTTTGGTAAGTTTCAGAGTAAAAAAATAGTGGTGGGTATGCTACCGAAACCGACTATTGAAAGAGGCCACGAATTTAAAGAAACCGTTGGGCACAACTTATGAACATTTAGAATTTCTTGACAAGCGCCATACATATTCGTGATCAGCGTTGAATTCTGTGCAATAAAACTAAGATTGGTGAGAATTGACTGGTTTTTAAATCGGTCATAAGTTGGCTTTCAAAACAAAAGGTCGGTTTTTTCAAGAAGGTGTTTCATTTTAAAAAGTTACGGGAAATTTTTCGAAACGGAGACCAGATTTAGATTCCTGGTCAAATTTTGAGTGAAATGGGTAATTTTGGGAAGTTTCTAGGTAAAAAAAAAATAGTGGTGGGATGTCCCCGAAACCGACTATTGAAAGAGGGCACGAATTTCAAAGAAAACGTTAGCATAACTTATGAACTATTTGGAATTTCGACAAGCGCCATACATATTCGTGATCAGCGTTGAATTCTGTGCAATAAAAACTAAGATTGGTGAGAATTGGCCGGTTTTTTAAAATCGGTCGGTAAGTTGGCTTTCAAGCCAAATAGGTCGGTTTTTTCAAGAAGGTGTTTCATTTTTAAAAAAGTTACAGGAATTTCAGGAAACGGAGACCAGATTTGGATTCCTGGTCAAATTTCGAGTGAAATGGGTCTTTTTGGTAAGTTTCTAGGGTAAAAAAACAAATAGTGGTGGGCATGTCAATGAAACAGACTATTGAAAGAGGAACGAATTTCAAAAAAAACCGTTTTGATAAATTTGAACTATTTGAATTTAAACAATCGCCATACATATTCGTAATCAGCGTTGAATTTCCCGTGCAAAAAAAACTAAGATTGGTGAGAATTGGGGGTTTTTTTAAAGGTCAAAAATTTGGCTTCGCCAAATAGGTAAAGTTTTTCAAGAAGGTGTTTCATTTTTAAAAAATATGGGAATTTCGTGAAACGGACACCAGATTTAGATTCCTGATCAAATTTCGAGTGAAATTGGTTACTTTGGTAAGTTTCTAGAGTAAAAAAAAATAGGGGGGGGGCATGCCCCCGAAACCATTATTGAAAGGGGCCCAAATTTTAAAAAAGAAACCGTTGGGCATAACTTATGAACTATTTAAATTTCGACAAGCGCCATACATATTCGTGATAAAGCGATAAATTTCCCCTGTGCAAAAAAAAATTTGTTTGGTAGGTGGAGGAAAAACAAAAAATGACCCCAAACGCACGGAGAAGAGAAATGCGTCAAAATTTAAACCCATATGAAAGAGGGAAGGGCTTAAAAAAGGATAATACCGAAATTTAAAATTTTTTTTACTTTTTTCTTTCGGTGTTTTTTTTGATACTTGTCATAGAAATGTTTTCCAAAATGCAATAACTGAGTTCTAATAATCGCAGGGAAATGTTTTAAGTGTTTTTGGGGTTTTTGGGGGCGGCCTCTTTTCGAATGACCCCCGGTTTTTTTTAAAACCCGGTCGGAAAAGTTGGCTTTCGCCAAATAAGTCTTTTTTTTCAAGAAGGTGTTTCTTTTTAAAAAAATTACAAAAATTTTTCCCTTGAAACGGAGACCAGTTTTGGGTTCCTGGCCCAATTGCGAGTAAAAGGGGGTCACTTTGGTAAGTTTCTAGGGAAAAAAAAATAGTGGGGGACATGTCACTGAAACAAAACTATTGAAAGAGGGGCACGAATTTCAAAAAAAACCTTGGCTTTTGAACCAATTGGAATTTCAACAATCGCCATACATATTCGGGGATCAGCGTTGAATTCTGGAAAAAAAATTTTTAATTGGAAAAGGGCCCGGTTTTTTTAAAATCGGTCGGAAATTTCTTTAAAGAAAAAATAGGTCTTTTTTTCAAGAAGGTGTTTCATTTTAAAAAAGTTATAGGAATTTCGGAAACGGAGACCAGATTTAGATTCCTGGTCAAATTTCGAGTGAAATGGGTAACTTTTGGTAAGTTTCTAGGGTAAAAAATAGTGGTGGGCATGTCACTGAAACCGACTATTGAAGGACGGCAATGAATTTCAAAAGAAACCGTTGTTCATAACTTATGAACTATTTGAATTTCGACAAGCGCCATACATATTCGTGATCAGCGTTGAATTCTGTGCAAGAAAACTAAGTTTGGTAGGAATTGGAGGAAGACAAAAAAATGATCCAAACGCACGGAAAAGAGAAATGCGTCACAATTAAGCCCATATGAAAGACGAACGCTTCAAAAAGGATAATACCGCAATTAAAATTTTTTTACTTTTTCGGTGTTTTCTGATACTTGTCAAAAGAAATGCATTACCAAAGTGCAATAACTCGAGTTCTAATAATCGCAGGGTAATGTTTTAGTGTCTTTGGGTTTGGTGAGGCCTCTTTTCGAATGACACCCGGTTTTTAAAATCGGTCGGTAAGTTGGCTTTCAAGCTAAATAGGTCGGTTTTTCAAGAAGTTGTTTCATTTTAAAAAAAATTACAAGAATTTTGTGAAACGGCGACCAGATTTGAATTCCTGGTCAAATTTCGAGTGAAAGGGGTCACTTTGGTAAGTTTCTAGGGTAAAAAAAAATAGTGGTGGGCATGTCACGGGAAACAGACTATTGAAAGAGGACACGAATTTCAAAGAAACCGATTTGCTTTAACTTTTTGAACTAATTGAATTTCAACAATCGCCATACATATTCGTGATCAGCGTTGAATTCGTGCATAAAACTAAGATTGGTGAGAATTGGCCGGTTTTTAAAATCGGTCGGTAATTTGGCTTTCAAGCCAAATAGGTCGGTTTTTTTCAAGAAGGTGTTTCATTTTTAAAAAAGTTATAGGAATTTCGTGAAACGGAGACCAGATTTAGATTCCTGGTCAAATTTTGAGTGAAATGGGTAACTTTGGTAAGTTTCTAGAGTAAAAAATAGTGGTGGGCATGTCACTGAAACCGACTATTGAAAGAGGCCACGAATTTCAAAGAAACCGTTGGGCATAACTTATGAACTATTTAGAATTTCGACAAGCGCCATACATATTCGTGATCAGCGTTGAATTCTGTGCAACAAAACTAAGATTGGTATGAATTGACTGGTTTTTTAAAATCGGTCGGTAAGTTGGCTTTCAAGACAAAAAGGTCGGTTTTTTCAAGAAGGTGTTTCATTTTTAAAAAAGTTACAGGAATTTCGTCAAACGGAGACCAGATTTAGATTCCTGGTCAAATTTTGAGTGAAATGGGTAACTTTGGAATTTCCCCGGGTTTAAAAAAAGTGGTGGGCATGTCACGGGAAAACCGACTACTGAAAGGGGGGCACGAATTTCAAAGCCGTTGGCAAAACCCATGAACTATTTGGAATTTGGGACAATCGCCATAAAATATTCGTGATCAACGTTGAATTCTGGCAAAAAAAAACCAATTTTGGTAGGAATTGGAGGAAGACAAAAAAGCCCAAACGCAGGGAAAAAAAAGAAATGCGTTTAAATTAAGCCCATATGAAAAGACGAACTCTTAAAAAAGGATAAACCCAAAAATTTTTTTTTCGGTTTTTTTCCTTTTATTTGTCAAAAATCCCAAAAAAGTTCAATAACTCGAGTTCAAATAATCGCAGGGTAATTTTTTAAAGTGTTTTTCTTTTTGGGGCGCCCCCGTTCGAATGACCCCCGGGTTTTTTTAAAAATCGGTCGGTAAGTTCTTTCAAGCCAAAAGGTCTTTTTTTCCAAGAAGGTGTTTCTTTTTTAAAAAAGTTACGGGGAATTTGGGAAACGTAGCCCAGATTTGGATTCCTGGTAAAACCCAGGGAAAGGGGGTCACTTTAAAGTTTCTAGGGTAAAAAAAATAAATAGTGGTGGGAATGCCCACAAACAGACTATTGAAAGAGGTCACGAATTTCAAAGAAACCGATTTGCATAACTTTTGAACTAATTGGAATTTCAACAATCGCCATACATATTCGTGATCAGCGTTGAATTCTGGGCAATAAAAACTAAGATTGGTGAGAATTGGCCGGTTTTTTAAAATCGGTCGGTAATTTGGCTTTCAAGCCAAATAGGTCGGTTTTTTCAAGAAGGTGTTTCATTTTTAAAAAAGTTATAGGAATTTCGTGAAACGGAGACCAGATTTAGATTCCTGGTCAAATTTCGAGTGAAATGGGTAACTTTGGTAAGTTTCTAGAGTAAAAAAAAAAATAGTGGTGGGCATGTCACTGAAACCGACTATTGAAAGAGGCCACGAATTTCAAAGAAACCATTGGGTATAACTTATGAACAGTTTGGAATTTCGACAAGCGCCATACATATTCGTGATCAGCGTAGAATTCTGTGCAAGAAAAACTAAGTTTGGTAGGAATTGGAGGAAGACAAAAAAATGATCCAAACGCACGGAAAAGAGAAATGCGTCACAATTAAGCCCATATGAAAGACGAAGGCTTCAAAAAGGATAATACAGCAATTAAAATTTTTTTACTTTTTTTTTCGGTGTTTTTCTGATACTTGTCATACAAATGCATTACCAAAGTGCAATAACTCGAGTTCTAATAATCGCAGGGTAATGTTTTAAGTGTTTTTCTGTTTGGGGACTGCCTCTCGTTCGAATGACACCCGGGTTTTTAAGATCGGTCGGTAAGTTGGCTTTCAAGCCAAATACGTCGGTTTTTTCAAGAAGGTGTTTCATTTTTAAAAAGTTACAGGAATTTCGTGAAACGGAGACCAGATTTAGATTCCTGGTCAAATTTCGAGTGAAATGGGTAACTTTGGTAAGTTTCTAGGGTAAAAAAAAAAAAAAATAGTGGTGGGCATGTCACTGAAACCAACTATTGAAGGAGGACACGAATTTCAAAGAAACCGTGGGGCATAACTTATGAACTATTTGGAATTTCAACAAGCGCCATACATATTCGTGATCAGCGTTGAATTCTGTGCAAGAAAAACTAAGTTTGGTAGGAATTGGAGGAAGACAAAAAAATGATCCAAATGCGTCACCATTAAGCCCATATGAAAGACGAACGCTTCAAAAAGGATAATACCGCAATTAAAATTTTTTTACTTTTTTTTTCGGTGTTTTTCTGATACTTGTCATAGAAATGCATTACCAAAGTGCAATAACTCGAGTTCTAATAATCGCAGGGTAATGTTTTAAGTGTCTTTGGGTTTGGGTGAGGCCTCTCGTTCGAATGACACCCGGTTTTTTAAAATCGGTCGGTAAGTTGGCTTTCAAGCCAAATAGGTCAGTTTTTTCAAGAAGGTGTTTCATTTTAAAAATACAAGAATTTCATCAAACGGAGACCAGATTTGGATTCCTGGTCAAATTTCGAGTGAAAGGGGTCACTTTGGTAAGTTTCTAGGGTAAAAAAACAAATAGTGGTGGGCATGTCAATGAAACAGACTATTGAAAGTGGGCACGTATTTCAAAGAAACCGTTGGGCATAACTTTTAACCTAATTGGAATTTCAACAAGCGCCATACATATTCGTGATCAGCGTTGAATTCTGTGCAATAAAACTAAGATTGGTGAGAATTGGCTGGTTTTTTAAAATCGGTCGGTAAGTTGGCTTTCAAGACAAAAAGGTCGGTTTTTTCAAGAAGGTGTTTCATTTTTAAAAAAGTTACAGGAATTTCGTGAAACGGAGACCAGATTTAGATTCCTGGTCAAATTTTGAGTGAAATGGGTAACTTTGGTAAGTTTCTAGGGTAAAAAATAGTGGTGGGCATGTCACTGAAACCGACTATTGAAGGAGGGCACGAATTTCAAAGAAACCGTTGGGCATAACTTATGAACTATTTGGAATTTCGACAAGCGCCATACATATTCGTGATCAGCGTTGAGTTCTGTGCAAGAAAAACTAAGTTTGGTAGGAATTGGAGGAAGACAAAAAAATGATCCAAACGCACGGAAAAGAGAAATGCGTCACAATTAAGCTCCTTTAAAAAAGACGAACGCTTCAAAAGGATAATACCGAAATTTAAAAATTTTTTTTACTTTTTTCGGTGTTTTTCTGATACTTGTCATAGAAATGCATTACCAAAGTGCAATAACTCGAGTTCTAATAATCGCAGGGTAATGTTTTAAGTGTTTTTTGGGTTTGGGGGTGGCCTCTCGTTCGAATGACACCCGGTTTTTTAAAATCGGTCGGAATTGGCTTTCAAGCCAAATAGGCCAGTTTTTCGAAGGGGGTTTTCATTTTTAAAAAATACAAGAATTTCATCAAACGGAGACCAGATTTGGATTCCTGGTCAAATTTCGAGTGAAAGGGTCACTTTGGTAAGTTTCTAGGGTAAAAAAACAATAGTGGTGGGCATGTCAATGAAAACAGACTATTGAAAGTGGGCACGTATTTCAAAGAAACCGTTGGGCATAACTTTTGAACTAATTGGAATTTCAACAAGCGCCATACATATTCGTGATCAGCGTTGAATTCTGTGCAATAAAACTAAGATTGGTGAGAATTGGCTGGTTTTTTAAAATCGGTCGGTAAGTTGGCTTTCAAGACAAATAGGTCGGTTTTTTTCAAGAAGGTGTTTCATTTTTAAAAAGTTAGAGGAATGTCGTGAAACGGAGACCAGATTTAGATTCCTGGTAAAATTTCGAGTGAAATGGGTAACTTTGGTAAGTTTCTAGGGTAAAAAAAATAGTGGTGGGCATGTCACTGAAACCGACTATTGAAAGAGGGCACGAATTTCAAAGAAACGTTGGGATAACTTATGAAACTCTTTGGAATTTCGACAAGCGCCATACATATTCGTGATCAACGTTGAATTCTGTGCAAGAAAACTAAGTTTGGTGGAATTGAGGAAGACAAAATGATCCAAACGCACGGAAAAGAGAAATGCGTAAACAAGCCCATATGAAAGACGAACTCTTCAAAAAGGATAATACCGCAATTAAAAATTTTACTTTTTTTCGGTGTTTTTCTGATACTTTTTTCCCTAAAATGCATTACCAAAGTGCAATAACTCGAGTTCAAATAATCGCAGGGTAATGTTTTGTGTTTTTCGGTTTGGGACTGCCTCTGTTGAATGACACCCGGTTTTAAAATCGGTCGGTAAGTTGGTTTTGCCAAATAGGTTGGTTTTTTCAAGAAGGTGTTTCTTTTTAAAAAAAGTTACGGGAAATTTTTCGGAAACGGAGACCAGATTTAAATTCCTGGTAAAATTTTGGGGAAAATGGGAACTTTGGTAAGTTTCTAGAGAAAAAAAAGTGGGGGCATGTCACGAAACCGACTATTGAAAGAGGCCACGAATTTCAAAGAAACCGTTGGGCATAACTTAGAACTATTTAGAACGACAAGCGCCAAAATTTCGTGATCAGCGTTGAATTGTGCAATAAAAACTAAGATTGGTGAGAATTGACTTTTTTAAAATCGGTCGGTAAGTTGGTTTTCAAGACAAAAGGTGGGTTTTTTCCAAGAAGGGTTTTTTTTAAAAAGTTACAGGAATTTAAAGGGAACCGATTTAGATTCCGGTAAAATTTTTGAGTGAAAGGGGAACTTTGGTAAGTTTCTAGGGAAAAAAAAAAATAGTGGTGGGATGTCACGAAACCGACTATTGAAGGAGGGCACGAATTTCAAAGAAACCGTTGGGCATCTTATGAACTATTTGTTTCGCGCCCCTCATATTCGTGATCGGTTGAATTCTGTGCAAGAAAATAATTTTGGGAGGAATTGAGGAAGAAAAAAAAAGATCCAAACGCACTGAAAAGAAAAATGCGTCACAATTAACCCCAATGAAAGACGAACGCTTCAAAAAGGATAATCCCCAAATTTAAAATTTTTTACTTTTTCGGTTTTTTTCTGATACTTGTCATAGAAATGCATTACCAAAGTGCAAAACTCGAGCCCTAATAATCGCAGGGAAATGTTTTAAGTTTTTTGGGTTTGGGTAAAGCCTTTTTCGAATGCCCGGTTTTTAAAATGGGCGGTAAGTTGGCTTTCGCCAAATAGGCGGTATTTTCAAGAAGGTGTTTCTTTTTTAAAAAAATTACAAAAATTTTTTAAAACAACCAGATTTAAATTTCCTGGTCCAAGGAGTAAAAGGGGGTCATTTTGGAAATTTTTCCCTGGGAAAAAAAAAAATAGTGGTGGGATGTCATGAAACAGACTATTGAAAGAGGGCAGAATTTCAAAGAAACCGATTTGCATAACTTTTGAACAAAGGAATTTCAACAATCGCCATACAATTCGTGATCAGCGTTAAATTTCTGTGCAAAAAAACAAGTTTGGTGAGAATTGACGGGTTTTTTAAAAAGGGTCGGTAAGGGGCCCTTTCAAGAAAAAAAAGGTGGGTTTTTTTTCGAAGGTGTTTCTTTTTAAAAAAAAGTTAAAATTTCGGGAAAGGGAACCCAGATTTAGATTCCTGGTCAAATTTTGAGGAAAGGGGAATTTTGGAAGTTTCGGGGAAAAAAAAAAAAAATAGTGGGGGATGTCTGCCACTATTGAAGGAGGGCAAAATTTCAAAAAAAACCGTTGGGCAAACAGAACTATTTAATTTACGCCCATACATATTGTGATCAGCGTTGAGTTCTTGAAAAAAAAACTAAGTTTGGTGGGAATTGAGGAAGAAAAAAAATGATCCAAACGCAGGGAAAAAGAGAAATGCGTCAAAATTAAGCCCATATGAAAGACGAACGCCAAAAAAGGATAATACCGAAATTTAAAAATTTTTTTATTTTTTTTTCGGTGTTTTTCTGATACTTGTATAGAAATGCATTACCAAAGTGCAATAACCGATTTCAATAATCGCAGGGAAATTTTTTTTAATGTTTTTTTGGTTTGGGTGAGGCCCGTTCGAATGACCCGGTTTTTTTAAAATGGTCGGTGTTGGTTTTCGAAAAGGTCGGTTTATTCAAGAAGGTGTTTCTTTTTTTAAAAAATTACAAAAATTTTTTGGAAACGGAGACCCATTTAAATTTCCCTGGTAAAATTTCGGGGAAAAGGGGGTCATTTTTGGTAAGTTTCTGGGAAAAAAAAAAAAATAGTGGGGGGGATGTCACAAAAACAGACTATTGAAAGAGGGCACGAATTTCAAAGAAACCGATTTGCATAACTTTTAAATTTAAATTGGAATTTTTCCCAAAAATCGCCATACATATTCGGGGATCAGCGTTGAATTTGGCAAAAAAAACAAAGATTGGTGAGAATTGGCCGATTTTTAAAATTTCGGTAATTTGGTTTTGCCAAAGGTGGGTTTTTTCAAGAAGGTGTTTTTTTTAAAAAAAAGTTATGGGAAATTTTTCGAAACGGAGACCAGATTTAAATTTCCTGGCCCAAAGGAGTGAAAGGGGTCACTTTGGTAAGTTTCTAGGAAAAAAAAAATATGGTGGGATGTCACGAAACAGACTATTGAAAGAGGGCACGAATTTCAAAGAAACCGATTTGATAACTTTTTAATTTTGAATTTCAACAATCGCCATACATTTTCGGATCGCTTGAATTCGGCAAAAAACTAAGATTGGTGAGAATTGACGGGTTTTTTAAAATCGGTCGGTAAGTTCTTTCGAAAAAAAGGTCGGTTTTTCAAGAAGGTGTTTTTTTTTAAAAAAGTTACGGGAAATTTTGGAAACGGAGACCAGATTTAGATTCCGGTAAAATTTTTGAGTGAAATGGGTAATTTTGGTAAGTTTCTGGGGAAAAAAAATAGTGGTATGTCACTGAAACCCGACTATTGAAGGGGGCAGAATTTCAAAGAAACCGTTGGGCATAATTTTATGAACTATTTAATTTTCGACAAGCGCCATACATATTCGTGATCAGCTTGAGTTCTGTGCAAGAAAACTAAGTTTGGTAGGAATTGAGGAAGAAAAAAAATGATCCAAACGCACAAAGAGAAATGCGTCAAAAAAAGCCCCCATATGAAAGACGAACGCTTAAAAAAAGGATAATACCGCAATTAAAATTTTTTACTTTTTTCGGTGTTTTTCTGATCTTGTCATAGAAATGCATTCCCAAAAGGCAAAACTGAGTTCTAATAATCGGGGGAAATTTTTTTAATGTTTTTGGGTTTAGGTGAGGCCCCCGTTCGAATGACACCCGGTTTTTAAAATCTGGTAAGTTGGTTTTCGCCAAATAGGTCGGTTTTATTCAAGAAGGTGTTTTTTTTAAAAAAATTACAAGTTTTGGAAACGGAGCCCCGTTTTTAATTTTCAAATTTCGGGGAAAAGGGGGTCACTTTGGTAAGTTTTAGGGAAAAAAAAAATAGTGGTGGGCATGTCACTGAAAAGACTATTGAAAGAGGGCACGAATTTCAAAGAAACCGATTTGCATAACTTTTAAATTTAAATTTGAATTTCAACAATCCCCTACATATTCGGATCAGCGTTGAATTCTGTGCAAAAAAAACTAAGATTGGGAGAATTGGCCGTTTTTTTAAAAATTTCGGAAATTTTGGGCTTTCCCCAAAAAGGGTTTTGTTTTTCGAAGGTGTTTTTTTAAAAAAAAAAAGTTATAGGAATTTTGAAAACGGAAAGATTTAGTTTCCCTTTTAAAAAATTTCCCGAGTGAAATGGGTAATTTTGGTAAGTTTCGGGAGAAAAATAGTGGGGGGATGTACTAAAAACCGACTATTGAAAGAGGCCACGAATTTCAAAGAAACCTTTGGGGTTTAACTTATGAACTATTTGAATTTCGACAAGCGCCATACATATTCGTGATCAGCGTTAAATTTTTGGCAACAAAACTAAGATTGGTATGAATTGACTGGTTTTTAAAATCGGCGGAAGTTCCGAAAAAAAGGCGGTTTTTCAAGAAGGTGTTTCTTTTTTAAAAAAAGTTAAGGAATTTGAAAGGGGAACCGATTTAGACCCTGGTCAAATTTTGAGTAAAATGGGTAATTTGGGTAAGTTTCAGGAAAAAAAAAAAGGGGGATGTCACGAAACCGACTACTAAAGAGGGCAGTTTTTCAAAGAAACCGTTGGGATAACTTATGAACTTTTTGAATTTCGACAAGCGCCATACATACCGGATCAGCGATAAATTTTTTTGCCAGAAAACTAAGTTTGGTGGGAAATTTGGGAGGAAGACAAAATAATGATCCAAACGCGGGAGAAGAGAAAGCGTCAAATTGCCCTATAAAAGACGAACGCTTCAAAAGGATAATACCCAAAAAAATTTTTTTTTTTTTCGGTTTTTTTTCTGATATTTTTCTATAGAAATTAATTAAAAAGGAAAAACTCGAGTTCTAGAAATCGCAGGGTAATGTTTTAAGTGTCTTTGGGTTTGGGTGAGGCCTCTCGTTCGAATGACACCCGGTTTTAAAAAATCGGTCGGTGTTCTTTAAAGCCAAAAGGTGGGTTTTTTTTCAAGAAGGGTTTTTTTTTAAAAAAAATGAAAAATTTTTAAAACGGAGACCGATTTAGATTCCGGGTCAAATTTCGAGTGAAATGGGTAACTTTGGTAAGTTTCTAGAGAAAAAAAAATAGGGGGGGGCTTTTTACGAAACCGACTATTGAAAGAGGGGACGAATTTCAAAGAAACCATTGGGTATAACTTATGAACAGTTTAATTTCCCCCTT
>BMAV01003248.1:43609-80850 GCA_019973955.1 Trichonephila inaurata madagascariensis | reverse complement strand
AATCATATCCGTAATTCGCGGCACTACAAAAGAGAGTCTGCACTAGTTACATAACTATTTCCTTAGAATTTGCATTAACGCCTGATTTAATCGCTAACTCTGAATTATTTAATCCTGAAACTAGAATGTTTATTTTTTCTTTTTAAATTGAGTCTATTCATACACTGTTGCGAAATAAAAGTTGTCGAACCACCGTCCAACAGCGCTCTGACCTCTTCTTTCCCCAAAGGAATCTCTAATGAAACAAATCGCGGTTGAAAGTAAAACATTTCGACTTTACGTAACTCGTTGCAGTAAACAGATCTCCCCCCCCTGGGGAAGACCCCTCTCTCGAAATCTCCTCTATGAATTTATGGGTTTGAACACAGACGCCCTTCGCTGAAAGTTGACCCATCGGAACTTATTTTTCGCGCTTTTTCTGCCCCCAATGAAGAAGGTTGAATGCCCCTTTTCGCTCGCTTGCTCTAAATTTGGGTCCGAGAAAACAAAAAAGAATGATGCTTTTTAGGCGCAAAATTTAGGCAGAAAAATTTTACGATATTCCAATCAATATTTTTTTTTACAAATCCCCCACTACAAATAGCACCTATCCATTGGTCCCGTGTTCCCCAATCTTTTCGACTATAAAATTTAAAAATTTTTTAGTGCTGGGCACACACCCAAAAAATTTTCAGGGGGATAGGCTGACCGGCCACAGGTAAACGGTGAGTGGCGATCCCAAATTATGTAGAGAGGGGAAAAAACCCATGTCCTGTCAAAAGTCTATAACGAGCTACAGCAGCTTTTCTATGAGCCTCAGGAACCCAGGACGGGTTCTTTTTAAAAGTTTCCTGTTCTCTTTCCCTTTTCCGACATCTCCGCAGCTTCCATTTTAAAAAATTATATTTAAAAAGTAATTTTAGAATAAAAAAGTTTTAAAGGGAAATTTTAAAAATCTAAAATTCTCCGCGTGGTTCTTTGGATACAAAGGGCCCCTTTCTTACAAGAAAGTCAGCATGCTCATTACCAGCAATGCACAATGTGTGACAGGTATCCACGAGAAGATATTTTATGAAAAAAAATATTTTAAGAACAATCTGCACTTTGAAATTTTTGTGAATTACAGAGGAAATTTTTAAGATAAAGTTTTTGTAATGCCGATCGGGTGGGAAAAAAGATTATGGCCCTGTTGAACTCAGCATAAAACGTACACCAGGGGGGCTCAAAGCCAAGTTATTGTTATGGTTTTGCAACCCTTTTGAAAGACCCGCGGGCCCAAAAAACCACAGGGGGGCCCTTAATATTCCCCCGTTACCCCCCGGGAACTCGAGTTTTAGTGGAGTTGCCCCACCCGCTACTGCAATAGCTTCAATCTCACCACCGAAGGCAGTAAAAATACCAATAGTATGAAAAGCTGCAATTTAAAAAGATACCGGCTCCAGCCCCAGATGGCCCCGGTAGCCAGTGGTATAGGTATCGGATCGTGGCTTGCCTTGTCACGAGTTCGAGCCCAGTACTCTAAAGACCCGCCGTGCCAGCCATCACGAAATCGGAGAGTGAAACGTCCCCCCTTTGGGGCGGTGTGGTAGTTAGGAGAGGGGGGTGCCAGCTCAGGTGTCGTCCACGTCACTTGACCATGGTTCAAAATTACGTGGTCCGTCGCCAAAAGCCCTCGTGTAGCTGAACAGTGCAACGTTAATATTCAATCAATCAACCAGCACCATGATACCTATCTAGAAGGGAGCCATCAGTTAAAACATGTAGCCATTCACTTTTTGGGAATCTATTGTCAATAATTTCCAAAGCTATAGCTTTCAGTTATTCGGGAGACATTTCTCTCTTTAATATCTTCATAAGGAGCTCAAATTTTATATCAAGAGGAATATAATCTAAAGGGCACAATGGTAGAAGCAAAATAGAAATCTCTTGACAAAGCTCCAAAGAACAAGCGACCTTTATGGCTGACTGTAGGAATCCATCTTGAGTCTAACACTAATCATTCCAACACTTAATGGATACCTATTTCTACCATAGCGGGTCAAATGACCCGACTTTATGTTTTATGCTTGAATGTATGAAATATGGAGTTTAGAAAGGAAATAAAAATAAAAATTAAATTTATTATAATAAAACAAAATAGTAAATTGACCATTACAAAAGCAAAAAATTAGAATTTTTAATTCATTGCTCATAGCAATTTTTATATATAAGTGTGTCCATTGTACATTTTCCGCAAACATATTTTTTACATTTAGAGCAAATTTTGTTGGTTTTATTTTCTTTACGGTATCCTATTTGACATCTCTTACGTTGATAAGCATCTGTAGTTGACTTAGGTAACGATCCTTTCTTATTTTTTCTTTGTTTTGGTTGTTCACAGGCTTCTCGAAAATCGGCGCCAAGTCCTACTGCTAGCTTGAGTAAAAAATCTTGTCTTGAGATGTTTTCTCCTGTCGTTTGCTTGTACAAAATCCAGGCATTTATGCCAGCTAAATCAAGGATATTGAAAAAAACTCGGAGAGGCCATCTGCAAGACTTAGAACTTCGACTTTTCTTGAAATTATTCTCAGCTATTTTCAATGAACTTCTTTACGCAACAGTCTTTGTAGAAACGTGCAACTTACCGACTACAATACGATAAGCAATATGACTCGATAAGCTTATAAAACAAAAAATGCTCTCCGGGTCAAATGACCTGTTGTGGTAGATAACGGTATATGACAAGTATTACTCACAAAATAAACAAAACAAAACAAAACAAAATAGTATAACTGTAGATTAATTACTTAGAAAAAGTCATGAAGTCAAATGTGCAAAAGCAATAAGATGATACGTGCATTTTCAATGCAAAAGTTCAAAATGGGTCATTAAACCCGTTATGGTATGTTTAGTGTTAAATTTCTAGCTCTGCTCAGATCATAATTTCTCCATTAAGGGTTATTAGGCCAACTTTTTTTTTTTTTTTTTAATAATACTTCTGCATTTCTGTGGACGGATTCATAAAATGTTTCGGTGCTGGTCAAGGCGTGCATAGCAAGGACGGGAGTAGATTTCACGGCACCGGTTATGATATAGAGGGCTTGATTCTCTAAAATACCTCAAGGCATTGGATGGTGTGTTTGGGTGCAGTGATAAAGACTTCAATACTTAATATAATTATTAATAAATCAGTATTTTTTCGTAAATGTGTGTGTGTGTACAAGTAAAGTAATGGATTGAACGTTAGCCAATGTTTTCACTCAAGAATCAAGTTTCCATTGGTATCTGGCTTAAAACAAGTGAACATATTTAAGCAAAAACCTTTATATGTTATACGACTAAATATAGAAACTTCCATATAATAAAAAAGAGCAGAGTTCCAAAATTAACTGTAAACAATTAAGTATTTCTACTATTTGAAAGCTGGTTCAGATTACGAATTTAATTCATTTTTATGCAAAAATATTAATACGTTCTGTTCATAGTGCAATTATATAAGCTATACATATATACAATGTCTTTTCAAGCAAATGTTGTCCTCGTCACTTGACCATTGCTCAAAATTAAGAGGTCCATCACCAAAAGCCCTCAAGCAGCTGAATTGGGAAACGTTATATAAGTAATATATTCACTCATTCACACACACACACATCCGGTATAACTAGATATCCAGGATTAAGATTTCTCTGCAAGAACTCCAAAGACTTCAGATAGTAACTTAGCTAATCTAAACTTTAATGGCAGCCTCTAACGACTAGAATTTAAATAGCCCTCAAATTTACAAAAATCATGATATCTCCACTGCAAGCGATTCCATAAACATACAACAATTAAGAAATATTTTCCCCAGAGGATTAATGAAAGGTGTGGATAGAACCCGTCACATCTGGTGCAGATAAATTATTTCTCGTTCACCCTTAGATACAGAAAATGGTGTTAATTTTAGTTCCTAATGACAAACTTTTATTACTCGTAAATGAATTTATTTGAATACTAAAGTGAGAAAAGAAACTGGTAAAACGATTCATTTTGCAAAATGAGGAACGGCATAGATATTTTCTATCAAGTGGCAAATGTAGCATTATTTTTTGTTGAAATAAAAGGACATTGAATTTTACAAATGATGGTAATATGTATATATATTAAATATCAGATACTGAGAGAGAATAAGCAGTATGAAACTGAGTTAGGTACAGTACATATGACTTCAAACATATTTGGTATAACGAGTTCCAAAATTCATCTCATTATCTTGAAAAACATATTTAATACGACTGAAGGCATTATATTTACGAACTGTTTAGATAGATAATCTTGAAATAGGTTATAACGAAACACACAGTCATTAAAATTTAGTATTGGTTACAAAATAAATAGTGAATATCAACGTCACACTATTCAGCAACTCAATGGCTTTTGATGGCGGACCTCGTAATTTGGAACCATGGTCAAGTGACGAGGATGACACCTGAGCTGACACCCCTCTCCTAACTTCCACACCACAACAACGGGAAGAGTTTTGAGCCTCGACATATTCAACGTGCATCTACCCTATCTGTACGGTGGGTCTTCAGCGGTGCTAGGCTCGAGTGAGAGAGTGAATATTAACGTCGCACTGTTCAGCTACACGAGGGCTTTTGGCGATGGACCACGTAACTTTGAACCATGGTCAAGTGACGTGGATGACACCTGAGCTGGCACCTCCTCTCCTAACTACCACACCACATCAACGGGAGGACGTTTCAGCTCTCGACAGATTTAATGTGTATCGCTGGACTACACGGCGGGTCTTTAGTGGTACTGGGCTCGAACTCATGACCTGCCTGCCATGATCCGGTACCCTGACCACTGGGCTAACGCAGCCCCGTGCCAGGCTCG
The DNA here is from genome assembly GCA_019973955.1 of Trichonephila inaurata madagascariensis. Taxonomy (NCBI): domain Eukaryota; kingdom Metazoa; phylum Arthropoda; class Arachnida; order Araneae; family Nephilidae; genus Trichonephila; species Trichonephila inaurata. Next base: position 76,014 of record BMAV01003248.1, on the reverse strand, counting down.
AACTCACGACATTAGAATAGAAAACTTTGTCTTGAAGGATGGCTTAAAGAATTAAGAATTATGCGAATCAATGTGTTAATGACAGCTTCAATTATTAGTATGGATGAAGTGTGGAAGTTAGAGGAGTAAGGTATTACCTCAGGTGGCGTCCTTTTCAAAATTATGAGTCCCTTCACGTTGATTTAAATGTAACATCAATAAACTTTCAATCAATGATTAGTTATATAATATTACATCACAAACGAATCAGAATGCTAATGATTAACAACATTCCATGGAGGGCTGACTCATTGGCCTTAAACCTTTGTTGGATGGCTTTGTTTTTCATTGTGGAAAAAAAGCATACATATGATTAATTTTTTTTTATAATTTAGACCGATTGGATACCATGTGTAGGTAAATATATTGCAGCTTCAATCGAAAAGGTAAGAGATTTCCTCTTTTATGGATTTATCAGCAATTCTGTAATCTAAATGTGACACCAAAACTGATTATGCATAGTATTCTTCATTGATTTAGAATATTTACTTTAACGAGGGGAAAATATATAATTAACCTTTTCTTGTACTATACTGTAATTAAATTAGGGATTTTTTAAAAAAAATTATGACCATATTTTCTGGTTATTAAACATTAGGAAGGGGAGGAAATAGAATTTCTTTTGTCTCTGTACCATTATTTTTTTTTCTTACATTAAACAGAAGCTTGATTTTACAATACAATTGTTTTTATTTATTAATTATATAATAAGCATTCCTCAACTGTCAGTATTAAGGCTTCATGCACAAAAGTTTCAGTGAATATTTTTTATGTAGCAGCCATGGATAACTTTATTTGAATATATTTTACAAAAAAAAATTATAAGAATTAGGATTTGTTGATGAAATTAAGCTTATGAAAACTGAAAGAATTCATGTTTAATTCAAAAATTAAAACAAAATGGGAAATTTAGACAAATTAGAATTAGATAGGAAAAAGAAAGTCTAATATATACACTTAATAAAACAAATCGTCCACATAACAGGAACCATGTTAATAATTTTGTATTTGTTATTAAATATTGCATGTAAAAATTGAATTTGATATAAGTATGGTTTTATTTCTTTTATAAAAATATTTATAAATATTACCAATAAAAAATGTATATCCATAGTATATATATATTGCATTATTGCTTAATTAATAATTTACTTCTTTCTATATTTTGCATGCAGTTTTAACACTTTAATTATATAATTCCTTTTTGAAGTAATTATCAATAGAAATAAATACAAAATTAGAAACCAATATAAGTGTAATCTTTTATTTATTTTATTTAATTTCTCATTTACTTAACCCAAATGTAACAATTGTTTCTTCTACGTAATTAGATCCAGGAGAAATATTTAGATTTTATGCAAAAAAAATTTTAACTTTTATTTTTATGACGAAATTAAATGCTTAGTGAGTTTTAGCTGATTAAAAGCTTATCCTTCAAGTACGGAGGAAATGATTAAGCACAATCCGAAAAAATTCCATATAGAGAGGCAAATGCTGTTGTAATTTTTTTAATACTTCACTAAATCGCTAAGGTATAGAAAGACACTTCAGTGCCAAATCAAACAACCCAGTAAAATCACTGCATTACCCACCTACCAATGAGAAATAATCTAGTTTTTTTTTTAATGCGCTAAATGAATGCGCAGAAAGAAAGAGCAAATATAAGTTTTGTCCTCTCCTTAACGTAATGCGGCAAACTGCGCAGATGAACTTGACATGTTTCGATTAACTGATCGATTGTTTGTATTTTGCACTGGTCTTCAAACTGTGTTCCATGGAACCCTGGAGTTCCACAAACTATTCAAAATAAAAATTTACAAAAAACTATAAATATTAAAGCAAAACAATTTAAAGTTTTCTATAGAGTTTGCACGATCACAAATATCTAAAGCAAGGTTTTTCCCAATGCGGGTCCCATGGAGGGGGGGGGGGGGGGGGTTGTTTTGCAACCTCTTTTTAGTAATTTTCTGCTATTTTTATTATATAATAAAAGAATACTAAAACATTTTTTATTTATACGTTTCATCTAGATCAGGAGTAGCCAACCTTTTAGGGAATAGTGCCACTATCTGATAAAAAAAAAATTATGCGCGCTACTTTCAACTTTTCCAACAAATAAAAGAAATAGGATGAAAAAGTTAAAAGATGTTACTTAAGCTTATATATATATTGTGAGATTTTTACGCAAATAGAGCACATTTTTACTGCAAATCTAAGTTGTGGAAATTTAAAAACATAAAAATTAAGACAAAAGTACAAACTTCGTAGTTTTATTGTTAGTAAACTTAGTACAGGTTCAACCAGTTAAGTTAGGTGTAACGTAAAAATGAGTAACCTGAAGCATTTAATGCTATATAACTATTAAACAATCAGTACTTAATAAGTTTTTGAATTAGTAATTTGCTTACCAAGTCATCTATATTAGGATTTGCCCTTGAAGAGGCTGATAAAATTAGGTGTTTTAGATGAACATGTCAGGTAAGTTTCAGCGATATTTTGATTTTATGTTCAAAATAGAAAACATTTATCCACAAACATATGTTGATCCAAGTTTTGAGGGTTTTTGTTTGAGACAACTGCATTTATAAATCAAACTGAAAACAAATTGTTATTTATTATTATCTTTTCAATTTTTTAAAATTTTCAGTAAGTCTTCGCATGCTATGGTTACAACTCCGCATTGCCACACTGTGGCACGTGTGCCACGAGTTGGCCAACCCTAATCTAGATTGTGAATCTTCTGTTCTTTATGACCCTGGCCTCAGCAGAATAATTTTATACTCGTTAGAGTAATGCATTACAAGACTTAGTGGGATGGAATGGATTTTTGATTAAGACGACAGCATTAAGAATTATACAATAAAGCACCTTTTCCCATTTGTCAATAAAAAAAAACTGCCTATAAGAAAACATTTTCAAAAAGTACCTAAGCACCAGTAAAATACCCGAAATTTCTCAGATAAGAAAACCGATAGTGAATGGATAAATCAGAAGGCCTGCCAGTGAAGGAAAAGTAACAACTTATCTACATAACAGATTCGACATAAAAATCTAAATTTAAAGCAAGAACAGCTCCTATAAATTTTAGGCAGCAAATTTGTAGAAATTTTCGGGAAGTCTTCAATAACCGGGGTTTTTCGATACTTCAAAATGCGCCAAAACGCCAAACAGAGCGAGTATCATTCAAATGTGGCTGTAGTCTATTAGATCTTCTTACTTCTGGGTACGTCACAAAATTAGAGCAACACGTAATTTAGAGTTAGAAATAGGTGGTGGAGTGTGATTCTTCCGCAACATAATATAGTCCGAAATATAATTACATTTTTTAAAGAGAATACATAAAAAAAAAGGAATTTTTAATGTCTGTTTTGGGCTTATTTTGAATACTAACGAATTTTCAAACAGTCTTAGAATAATATTTTTAGTGTAAATTAAGAGATTATATATAAAATAGAAGAAATTTGTATGTACAAACGCTCATAAAACAGTTCCTTTACATTTATTCTTTTTATAAGTAAAATTTCCAATTTTCTTTGGAACAGTGATATTTTTTTTTAATTTAGGAATTCTTGTTACTTAAATATGAAATTAAAAATTATAGAAATTTAAGAAAAAATAGTATTGAATATGAAAAAGTTTAATTTTTAAAAGTTTTTTCTATTATCTTCTTTATTTATTACATACTGTATATTTTATATATATTTTATGTATTATTATTTTTATATAATATTTTTACAATAAAACTATTTTTGATAAATTTATATAATAATTTTTAAGGTAAAAATCAATATTTGATTTGTACAAATATACAAAAAAAATACCAATATATATATATATTTACTGTAAATTTTATTTCAGTGAAAAAGTTTGTAAACTTTTCTTCATTTTTTTTTTTTTTTTTAATTTGGGGGCTTTTTGTGAAAGGTGAATATAATTTTTTACCTTCTTTTTTTTAGTTGGTTTTTCTTCAATAATTCACTTGAATTGAATTATACATGGATTATCGATTTTTATAAGCAGGTTTTGATAATTTTGAAGACATGTTTTATAAAAAAAGGAATATTTTTTATCACTGACACTCAATTTTTCCTAAATAGTTTTTTTTCCCTTTTAATATCAAAGAATGTCAAATTTTTAGAGGATACACTTGATCATCTTATGTATTATTGAAATCCTAAAATTAACCACTTTCTTGAATAATTTTATTTACATTTTTCAGACTTGTTTCAAATTAAAAATATGTTTGTCAATATTTAATGATTGGAAATGTTATCTCTGTAAATTGTTTTAAAAGGATGACGATAACGAAGATGGTATATCATTCTTCTGACTGCCATACCACACCACATTCACTATATTGAAAAAAGAATCAAATTAAAATATTATAATCCTTTTCATTGCATTTTTAAAAATTTATATATTCAAATACTAACGTCGTTTTAATGTTATTCTTAAAAATGCAGCTATCTTTCTAATTGAAATTTTGGAAATATTTGTAAAAATTTCTATGGCTCTCTCTCTTTGTCTTTCTTTTTTTTCCCTCAAAAACTACCACAAAAAGTATAATTAGTGTGCTATATAATTTCTAAAATTTTATTATTGAAATTAATACAATACCCTTTTTTAATTATTTAAATAAATAAAAAATAGTTTATTTCATCAATAGTTTATTTTTAATCAATATTTGATTATTCGAAATGTTATCTCTGTAAATTGGTTTAAATGGAAGAGGAGATAACGAAGATAGTATATCGTTCTTCTAACTGCCACACCACACCACATTCACTATAGAGAGAAAAGGGTCAAATTCAAATGTTATAATCCTTTGCCTTCAGTTTTCAAAATTTATTTTCACAAATACAAAGGCAGTTTTAATGTTATTCTTAAAAATGCAAATATTTTTCCAATTGAAATTTTGGGAATACTTCGAAAAATTTCTATGGCTTTTTTTTTCAAAAACTACCCCTTAAAATACACATTAGTGAGCTATATAATTTCTAAAATGTTATTATTAAAATTAATACAATTGAACTTTTTTTAATTATTTAAATATATTTAAAAAAAATAGTTTATTTTTAATCAATATTTAATTATTCGAATTGTTAGCTCTGTAAATTGTTTTAGAGGGAAGATGATAACGAAGATGGTATATCATTCATCTAACTGCATCATCATATTCACTATAGGGAGAAAAGAGTCAAATTCAAATATTATAATTCTTTGCATTCCATTTCTAAAAATAATTCTTAAATTTTTTTATGTATGAATAATTCCTCTTCGTAATGAACAAAATTCGCTATCAGAAATTACTTTGAAAAAAAGAAGAAAAAATTTTTACGATCACTTTTTTTCTTTTTTTCCCTGGGAACACTAATTAACAAGAAAATGGGAAGCAAATGTTACTGAATTTCATTGTTTCAATACTTACCAATGAAAAAAGAAATTTTAAAAAATGTTAATTAAGATGGACATCTTAATTTTATGATTTCGGACAAGACTTTTATTTTAATCTAGATAGTAAAGAATATTTTAATGAAATTGCAATAAAATTCATTAATTAGTTTGTTTTTCTATAGAGATCAAATACAAATCTATACTTTCTGTACAATATATTTATAACAATTTTTTGTGCATATAAATCCAACATACTGGGATTCCCCATTGACTTCAAATACAAGAGATTGAATTCATTACATTAAATTCTTAAGCGTAGACTGAAATATAAAATGGTTTTAAAAGTATTGTTTATTTTTTCAACCCCATATAAATTCAGAAAGAATTATAATTATTAAACGCCTTTCATTAGAAAAAATATTAAATTTTCACACAAAGGAAATCAGATAAATTTCTTTTTTAAGTATTTTAAAAGTGCCACTTGTATCACTGGCTGCAATATGCTTTACAACTTTTTCTATTTTTGACGTATTTCGTATAATTGGTGCTTCGTTTCCACTCCTGCTTTGGCTTTTCCATGGGTTTTTTTTTCTCTGGATTTCTCATGAAGATATCATATCCTTATTCAAAATTATAAACCCTACATTATCTAAGATAAAGATTTGATTGTTGTCGATGCAAAGTAAGAGGGAAAGCCGATGGACAGGAATTAAACATTTAACTGACTCTGTTTATATTTTCTTCCCATTCAAAAGGGAAACCATCTCCTTTGATTTATGGTCACTACCAGCAAACGTTTTACGACCTTTTCTGGAAGTGATTCCTGCATAGGGAGCATTGTCCATCATATTGTTCAAACACTTAAAACTTGCCACTTGTGCTCGTTATAGAATGACCTCTCCTCTTTTTTCGTATTTCAAACCAGCAGATAACAATCTGTTGTAGATCGTTACATTTCATGCATTCATTATTTGTGTCGTTTCCTATGTTGCTGTTGCTATCGAAGGAAAGTGAGAAAACTTCTGAAAACGATGGAATGTCTCGGTTTTTTTTTTCTTTCCCACCCAAAGCAAGGCTGTCCTGATTCAAGATGACCTTGCCCAAAGGGATTGTTGAACGATTCACTTTGCGAGTGCAGTGTATTTTTCCTTTCAGATGACTTAGATGAGAAATAAGTTGATCTTATAGCTGGGACTAAATGTGCCTGTGAGAAATTTTACTGTATTTCAATAAATAAACCAATTTCTAAAATTAAAATTAATATATTTCGAATATCGATGTAAAATTTAAAGTAGTATATTTGCGTATATACAATAGAAATTAAAATTAATGTGTTCCTCAATCCACAGTTTTCTAAAAGAAGATAATAAACATATACAGATTAGAAACTTGGAATATAATTTATAAGAAGTATTTTATTATTGTTAAAGACGATATATTATATCAACAGAGAAATTTTACGAAGTGAAAATGTTCAAAAAAAAAAAAAATGTTTAAGAAATTACTTTTCCCCTTTCAAACAAAAATGGATGTTTTAGTCAACGCCGGATTAAGATTTGTTCCTCCGTCAAAGCCAATAAAAATATGATTAATAGCATTGGGTTAGTTTCAGAACTTAAAATGTGAATAAGAAATAACACAATATTGGTGGATTAGATTTTTATATCTACGATTATATTACAGAAACCTATCATGAAATGCAGCTTTCTAAATATAAAAGAAAGTTGAAAAATGCAAATGACTAATTTTTAGGCATTAGATAATTAAGTATTACAAAAAGGAATAGATTTCGTTTGAATGAATAGCCTGATTTGACAATACCAAATAATGTTAAATTTATAATTGCAGGACTTTTTGCAAAAATTTTTATTTTATATTTGTTTTTTCACTAAAAAAATTAGACATATGCAACGCTTTTTATTTTAATTTTTATGTTTGCACTAGAACTGATGTTTGGGTAATGGATTGATTGAATATTAACGTTGCACTGTTCAGCTACACGAGGGCTTTTGGCGACGGACCACGTAATTTTGAACCATGGTCAAGTGACGTGGACGACACCTGAGCTGGCACCCCCTCTCCTAACTACCACACCAACGGGAGGACGTTTCAGCTCTCGACAGATTTAACGTGCATCGCTGCCCTACACTGTGGGTCTTTAGTGGTACTGGGCTCGAACTCATGACAAGGCAAGCCACGATCCGATACCTATACCACTCGGCTACCGCGGCCACGTTTGGGTAATGGAAGTCTAGTGAGAAGTCACAAAGATTGTGGGCTTCCTATCGCGCCACGGTTTTGAGTTTTCATTTCATCGAAAGTCCTTCATATTAAATATGTGAAGTATACTCGTATATATATACGAGCTCTGGTATCATCCTTGTTACTAAACTGCAGTTCAGAATTACGAGATCCATCACCTATCCAAATAAAAATTCATATTTGAGAGTGATTTTGAACCAGTCGCTTAGTTCTTATGGTAATATCTTTAATAGCTGGGTATTGTATGCAGAAAATGATATAATTCAAAGAATAAAATTTTGAAAATCGCTTCTATATTGAATAAATGCTATGGTAAGCTAAGGCTTCTACCAATTATTACATTTCTGTTTTATAAATTAATGCTGAGCATATTATACAGAAATTATCAATATAGCTGAGTGATAATGGCTGAGCGGTAGCGCATCGTGCATCCTCGCCATAGGTCCGGGTTTCAAACCCTGGGTTGGGCAAAGTAGACTCGACCTTTCATCCCCTTAGTGGGTTAATAAATTAGTACCTTCCCCCCCCCCAAGCTTGCTTGGGAACTTAAATCTGGGGGTTTCGCGTCAGACTAACCACCTGAACGGAACATCTACTCATGCACCTCAGTGCCCAAGGTCAGGAAAACTGAGACGGGCGCAGTAGGTCTTGGCCCTCATGGGCTGTTGCGCCTTCGATTTGAGTTATTAATACAAATCACACATTATTATACAGACTATTGCAAAAAAAAAAGAAAAGAAAAATTCAGGTGTTTTATATTATGCAATCAATCATATTGAAAAAATTTTAATGAACAAAATTCCCTGATCATAAAGAACATGAATATTTTTGAAAAATGCATTTAATGTATCTTGAAAATTATAAATCCACTTTAATTTTTTCTCATTCATTTAATTGATAACACTGATCAACATGATTTTTGTCTCATGAATACCAATAGTTGTACTTAATGCAGTTTTTTATCGTGTTTTCAAATATGTATTCGGAATTTCTCCATCACCCACAGTTTTTTTTTTAAATTTTAATTTCAATTAATGAATTTAAATATTTTTTTAATAAACGACCATTTGTCCATTGTAAAATAAAAACTCCTAGAGCATTGCAAATGTGATGTAACCACATGAGCTAACTCAAATGGTATCATTGCTACTGTTGTGCAAATTCAGACATGTACAGACACTTTGGCACAAGACACAACAGACAGGTACATACAAGGTCTAGACTAGCATGCATTCATTAGAACGATGTCAGTTGTGAGATAGTAGTGAACCAGTAAACACGTAATTGTGAGTGCTTAGTGTCTGGATTGTTGTATGTTACGTATTTACATATTTAATTCTTTTAATTTGTTGTTAGTTACAAAATAATGCATAGAGCTTGTTTAAATCATCATAACAACTTTTGTTATATATGTGGTGAAGAGTGACGTTCAAGTCCCAAAGGCGAAACCTTACTCTATTAGTAAAAAAGTGTTATGAGAACTTTATTTTAGGTGTTAAAGTGGGGGATCAAACAAGGACATGGTCCCCACATATCTGTTGTTTATCGTGCACTAGGCTTCTCACTGCATGGAAGAATGGCACATGCCATTTGCTATCCCTATGATTTGGAGGGAACCCAAAGATCACTCCTATGACTGTTATTTCTGCTTAACAAACATTAAAGGGATTTCGTCAAAATCAAAGCATACAGTGGTGTACCCTGACTTGCAATCTACAATGAGACCAGTTCCACACAGCGAAGAATTGCCCATACCAAAGCCTCCAGAACATGTGACATTAGATGAAGAGAGCTCAGATTCCGATAGAAGTAAGGAAGAAGAAGAAACAGTTTGTGGTGATACAACTTTTGAACCAAGCTGTTCATCAGAGCCTCATTTATTGACTCAAGAAGATCTTAACGATCTCAAATGAGATTTAAAGTTATCCAAAAAACACTCTGAAATGCTTGGCTCCCGGCTAAAAGGATGGAATCTTCAAAAGAATACAAAGATATGTACTTATCGTAGTCGTCATTCTCAATGTAAAGACTATTTTTCAGAAGAAAATGGCTTAGTGTTTTGTAATGGCATTTCTTCTCTTACGGAGACATTTGGTATTGAACATAACCCTATAGAATGGCGCTTGTTCATTGATTCCTCCAAAGCAAGTTTAAAAGCAGTGCTTCTGCATAATGGAAACAAATTCTCATCAATACCTGTGGCTCACTCTGCTGGTATGAAAGAGACATATGAAAACTTTCAATTTATATTGGCAAAACTTCAATATGCTGTGTATGAATGGAATATTTGTGGTGATTTGAAGGTAACTGCACTCATTCTTGGTCTGCAGCTTGGTTACACAAAATACTGTTGTTTTTTGTGTCTTTGGGATAGTAGGGACAGAAAAAACCATTACATCATAAAAGAATGGCCTAAATGTGAATCATTCATTCATGGACAGAAAAATGTGAAACATGACGCATTGTGTAATCCTAAAAATGTGTATCTACCTCCGTTACATATCAAACTAGGTTTAATGAAGAATTTCGTGAAAGCAATGGACAATACTCCTGGTTTCATGTACTTAAAACAGAAGTTTCCTAAAATTAGTGAAGCAAAAATTAAAGGAGGGATATTTGTGGGTCCACAAATACAATCACTAATGCATGATGAGAAGTTTGAGGAACTATTAAATCCACTGGAGAAAGCAGCGTGGCAAGCAATCAAAAATGTAACTCACAGTTTTTTGGGAAATCTAAAGGAGGAAAATTACCGTGATATTGTTCATGATCTTATAACATCTTATAAAAATTTGGGCTGTACTATGTCCTTAAAAATACACTTCCTGCATTCGCACTTAGATTTCTTCCCGGAAAATCTTGGTGCAGTGAGAGATGAGCACGGGGAACGCTTTCATCAGGAGATTTCAGCGATAGAAAAGAGATATCAAGACAAAAGGAATGCTAATATGCTTGCCGATTATTGTTGGACCATCAAGAGGGATACTAAACAGGCGAAATACAAAAGAAAATTGTGATTTCTTAATTTCTAGGTGAGTCCGAATGTTCGAATATTGTGTACTTAAGAATGTAGAAAATATTAAAGTGTTTCAAATTATAAATGCCTGTCTCTCGCGAAAACCTTGCGTGATGAAGAAAAATCGATATCATATTTGAATTCAGGAGAAGAAATGCTATCAGAATCACATATTTTTCTTCCTGAGACAAATTTTTTTTTCTTTTTTGTTGTCCAGTGTAATCATAACATTCCCAGCGGGCTATTGATGTAAGCTCTAAATTATTTCACACCCTCTTTTGCAATACAACATGAAATTATAATTCAATAAATATATTCCATTTATTTAATACCTAAATCCTACAATGAGGTATTTCTTAATTATTTAAATAATTTCAAGAGGTACCAAAAAATGTTAAGATTACTCTCTCTTATACTCTTCTAGCTCTCTCTATAACCCATTATCTGTATATTTTCATTCCAGAAGACGAGTTTAAAACAAATTAGGTTTAAAAAATTTGCGGTATTTAAATACGTTTCGGCAACAAGTGAAAATAATGAGTGGAAAAAAAGAACAATTGAGAAAGAGAACTTCTCTACCAGTATCTATATCACATTAATTAATAAATGTTTCTTTCAAACAGGTATTCTGTAGAAAAAAAAAAGTTCTTATTCTTTTATCCTAGCATATTGTCTATTTTTCTTTACTGATCAAAGAAACATATTTATTTCATTATTCTAGACTTTTGTTTCTCTTCAGTCCTTCAATATCATCCCGTTTTCAGTGAAACTAAACATTCCTTAATTGAAAGGTGTCATTTTTATATTAAACATTAAGTAATTATAACATTAAAGAATGGAAATGACTAAAATTTTCGTTGTGCGAGACTATTTAGTTAAAAGAAATACAAGATTGCATTATATATTATTAGTACTTATTTAATACGGAAAGTTACGAGATAAGGTCTCTCTCTCTCTACATGCATTGTGTATACATCTTGCAGGCAAAATTTGTATTTTGCCTACGTCATTTTCGCATTTAATACTAATAAATTTTTTCAGGTTTAATTTAAGTATTGGTTTATAATTAAATTATAGTTATATACTGAAAAACATTCCATTTATTATTTGGTTTGTAACTGTTATATTTTTAAAAAAATCCAAATTTCTAACCGTTTGTTTAGTGGAATAATTATATAAAATCAAATTATTGGTAAGTTTTATGAAATTCACACAGATTTTAAAAAATTTAATACAATTTGGTATGCTCAAATCAGTTAATTTATTCATGTCAAAGAAAACTGCCCATTTTATCAAGTTCAGTTTTTTAAAATAATGCTTTAAAATCTATCCTTTTCATTTCCAATTTTCATTTAAATGTTAAAAAAAAAAAAATCATAAAAGATTTCTACAATACAGACCTGTTTGTGGTAATACAAAAACTATAATTACATCTAAATACTTAATGGGATTTTGGTGGAAAATTCTACATTGTATTTAGTTCTCACTTCAATTTTTACTTCGTATAAGATATTTATACAGATGTAACTTAATATTTTTTTAATGGGCTACAGTCTAGGAAGTTAGTCACGGGTTCGAATCTTGATTTTGCTGAGAATCTATTTTTTAAAATTTTGCAAGCACGGTTTATTATACGAAACGGGAACTCAAATTTCTCGAGTGATATTGTGTGAGTAGTTAATATAGTAATATAAATTAGACGTGTTCTACCTGAGGTGTCTTCGTTTGACTACGTATAAATTATAAAATCTGTTACCAAAAGAACTCATGTTACTAAATTTTAGTATGAAATATTAATTTGTAAAAATGATTGTAATTTCCATTTTTGTTGTTTTGTTAATGAAGAAAATTGTTTGATTGCTATTAATTAAATTTTCATTATTACGTTTAAGAAATGTTGAATAATTTTTAGCGATGCATTGAATATGGGACAATTTTCTTCCAACAGTCACTGAATTACTAGTCAAACATGTACATTTTTCATCTTTTGTACGCGGTTTGAGTTTGAATTTTAATGGCGCAAGGGCCAACTCTGGCCAAGCCGCGCCAAACACTCTTTAAAAAAGAAAAAGTATTTTTTTTTTAAATGTATAAAAGTACATGTACACATGCATATGTATGCATGTATGCATACATATATAATATTAAAAATTTAATTAAAAGCACAGATCAAGTGCAATGGTATAATAAAATCCTTAAGAAAATTATATTTTATGTAAAATGTTAATTGAACGTAAAAATGCAAAAAGATTTGGATGAGGAGTTCCCCAGCCAAATCAGTCAAAGTTAAAAGATTGGTTTTAAAAAAAAGGTGTTTCTTTTAGATGAATATTTTGGACATTCTATTAAAATGTGTAAAATGGAGAGGTCACATTAACAAAAGTCACATACTGGGGGACTCTCTCCCAGCAACAAATGTCTATGTGTTAGACGAGTTTGTCCAGTACGAAGACGAGTCAAGAGGATATCTTGTCTTCGTACTGGTACCGCTGCCCATTGAGCAGTGGAAGGATGAATGCTATGTAGTTTGTTGATGTTTGTTCTTTTGTACGCAACGCTCTTATTAAATTCAATTACAAAAAACTTTAACGTTATTTATTTCATTATTATTTCAGACGTTTTTAACACATCAGAGCATATTTTAATATTAAACTGTGTTGAACTAAATAAAAATAATGCAAACATTTCATATTACTAATTTTTTAAGTACTATGATTGATTTTAAAATAGTAATAATTTTTTGAAAATATGTAATGGATCAGATAAGTTGTTTTTATGTATTTATTAATCAGCTAAATTTTGCAAATTAGAAGTGTTAATCATTACTTGTATTTTATTTTAGAGTAGCGTTTTCAAGAGTTGTGTGACTTTCTTTAACCCTAAAAAATTATTTTATTTCCTCATGAGGATAGGAATATTAAGGATTTGAATGAGTGCGTTTGAGTTTATTTATTTATTTATTTTTGTTGATAGTAACATTTAAAATGTTGTGGCTATTTTTAAATAACACATAGTTATACAAAAAAAAAGGAATACTAACTCCATAAACCTTTTATAACTGATGTGACAATTATAGCATTTCGTTTCAATTGTAATAAATATAGAGATAAATGTAGATTTCATTTGTGATATACAAAGTACTTTTATATAACAAGTGAAAAAAAAATTCAGTTGATCAGTTCAAGGCAGGTAATGTGGCTAGCATTTTATATAATTTATCTCTGTACTCTTTTCGTAATGTTTAGTATTACGTACACGATAAAAATATTTAATAAAAACTGTAGATCTTTTATAATGAAATGTTTCGCAAATAAATAAATAAAGTTTAAACTGAGGGTCCTCAGCTTAAGACAAGAGGACCCTAGTAGCGAATCATTAAAAAAGAATAACTCTAAGGGCCTTTTTCAAGTATTTAAACCACTACATGGGAGGTGGGAGACCCTAACAACACACAGGAAGTTCTCTCCTTGACATAAGAGGAATCTGTAGGACCATGTCATAAAAATAATGCTACGGTTGTTGACCTCAAAGCAGACTCTTTCCCAACGTGAAAGACCCGGAGAATCATTTCGAACAAAAATAAATCGGAAAAGAGTTTCGACAAATAGAGCCCATCTCTAAACCTTATCTTCAAAAAATTAATACCGTTTCGAAATCAATCAAAGTATTAAAAAGCTTGGGAGTATTAAATGTTTACATTATTTTTACATAGTATGTTACATTTTGAGATGCTAAAATAAATTAATTTGTTGAAATGAAATATAATTAATTATATAATTATTATATAACTGAAATTTTCTTGTTCTCTAAGTACTATGAAAAAATATTTAAAATTTCACACCGCTTAATAATTAAGAATTAACCTGTAGAAATAGAAAGTGCTGATTAAATATATCGATTAAAAAAGACCGCCTTCCCCCTTTCAAATTATTATAATTTCGCAAAATGCGTTTACTTAAATTTATATACGGTCAGATATAAAGTTACATTAACTGTGGTACCGCAGTTCAGAATTACGAGATCAATCGACTATCCAAATAAAAATTTATATTTTTGTGTGATTCTGACCCATTTCCTTGATTCTCTTTTATGGTAATTAGTAAATTGGTTATATATATTCATGCGAAATCAATAATTAAAAGAAAATTTTGAGAACGGCTATCATAGTGTAAATACTACATTTAAGCTACAATTTCGACTAAATGATACATTTCTGTGTTATGAATTAATGTTCCTCATATTGTACAGAATCATTATAAATAATTATTACTGCAAACGAATTCACATGTTTTACATGCAGTCTCAATCATGTTGAGAAATTTTTAAAGAACAAAATCACAGATCGGGAAGAACAGCAACGTTTGTGTTTTAAACATACCTTTCAGGTTGAATTTAAATACTGGTTTGATAAATTTATTCAAAGAAATTACTCCTTTTTAAAAATTAAGTTTTTTAACGCATTAAAATCAACCACTTTCATTTTCTTTCTTTTATACATACATTAGAAAACCGCAATTCTTGATATTTCTGCAATACATTCCCGTGTATAAAAATCTATAATCTGGTGGAAAATTCTGTTGTTGGTACTTATGCCACCTGATCGACAGTAACCGATTGTAACATCAGATCAAGGCCCACGAAATTCATCGACGTCAAGGGCCTAGTTTTATACCTATCCTTAGTCTTAGCTTTGAGCACCAAACAGGTGATAGTGTGATTTGGCTCCATTCCACCCCAATTGTGAGGGAGAACACCCTGAACATGATTAGGGGCCTCCCATCTCTCTTCCCTTCCACCAACCTCACGAGAAGACTTGCGGCTCGATGGCTATTTAGAGTAATCCCATGCCGCAAAGGCACTCTTCCTTTAACAAGTATTCATGCCTTATCCTGGATTCGAATCTAGGCCCAATGGCACAACAATCAATTTCACTAACCATTATATGTTTTATATAGAATGCATCATTTATAGAAAAATATTTACGTAGGTATTGGAAGAACTTTTGTCTACGTGCATCTAGCTTGACTTCCAGATCGTGCAAGGAGCTAATATATATACTAATTTTGCTTCTTACAATATCTTTATTTTTTTTATGAGTTTTCATCATTGTGACTGAATTTTTATTATAAAATTTTTCAAGTATAACCCTGAAAGGAATACTTCCTTTGGGATTTTAACAATACTTATTCTCTCTCTCTCTCTCATTTGTATACAGGATTTTTTAAAAAAACAACATTAAAATGTATAAAAAGTCAAGAGAGAGTGAGAGGAGGGGAGGATTGCATTAATGTAGCACTGTAAAGCAATAAGAGGGCTGTTGGCGAAAGATTTTGTAATTTTGAGCCTCGGTCAAGTGACGAGGACGACACATGAGCAGGCAATCCCCTTTCCTAGTTACCACACCACAACAACAGGGAAACATTGAGCCTCTACAGATTTAATGTACATAAGCCTTCTCTGCACGGTGGGAACCCGCTACATTCTGGCATTGAGTTCGTGACAATAATCACTAGGTTACCGCAGCCACTTTTAAAAATGAAACAAAATTATAAAAAAATTTTAAAATAAAATTTAAAAACATACGTAAAAAACACAGACGATTTAGAGTTTCAAAACATTTAATTAAACATAGTATTTTGTATCTACTAGCATAAAATGAAAAGTAAAATAAATAAATAACAATAAAACATTTAAAACACTTTATACTAAATTAATATATAGGTTTCATAATTATGTTTAGCAGAAAAAGTATTTGATGACTTAATAAATGAGTTTTAAAGTTTTTTCTTCAAGATACTGTGTGGGATGAATAATTTCATCAAGAAACTCTGCAAAATAAATAAATAAATAAAAATAAAAAGAAGCTCAGAATTTAAAAGTATATAGTTCAGAAGTATAATTTGTACAAAATGGAAATCTCTCATTTTCTTTGAAAAGAATGTTTACATCTTATAACTTATTTAGAAAATAAATATACACATAAAATCTTACTGTGTACATAAAAAAATCTTATATACACAGATGTATATAAATGTGCTTTACTAAAGGATTCAAGAGCTTTAATAAAGTTTTTCTTTTGTTGATACAATAATAATAATAATAAATCATGTAGGATTATAAGGAATAAAAGACTTTCAAAAAGACATTAGTTCTTGAGTTTTTTTTTTTAATTTGTGTTAATTTGTTTTATAAAAAGTGCTAAAATTTTGATATGTTAATTTAAGATAAATATATTTATATCCCCAATGCACTATTAATTGAATTGATTTCCTGTTCTGACAAATAGTGCAAATAAGATATTTTACAGTCACCCTTCTCAATAAATCTGCTCTTCTAAGAGTCGTAATGTTTCGGTTGTTAAGAATTCTAAATTTTTTTGGAATTACATGGATAATTCTGGATTTATTTTCATCACATTTACTACCTGGAGCAGAAATGAATTTTCTTATACTATTCACTAACTTATGTGATATCAACTATTTTTCGCAAATTGCTATTTTTTCCAAAAACTTTAAACGAAAGAGAAAAGTAATGAAAAATGTGAAATAAAATAACCGTACTGCAAGTATATATTCACTTCCAAATCATATCTTTTAACTATTACATCGAAAAAAACACAGTATGAAATAATCTTTTTGTTGAGTGTAATTAATCAGCTATGAATAAATATAACGGAGGAAAATTCAGTAGAGTATTTGAATATTTCGAAAAACATGAGTGATTATCTCCTTTAAAAATTAAGATAATGAGAGATAAAACAAATAATATATTTAGAATAATAAGATACATGAAATTTCTGGATTAGATAAATAATCACTTTCCTTAGTACATCAAAAAATGAAAAACTACGTGTAATTTGACATTTATGTCTTGTATTTGTAAAATTAATGTAATTTAAACTTCGTATTTAAATGATTATAATTCTTTGCTTTGAAAGAAAAACTTAAAAAATGAACTTAATTGAGAAATGCATTAAGTTTTTTAAATCTGATTTTGATTCAATTTTTTTTTTTCAAAGTGAATTCGAGAAATCGTCATATATAAGTACTGCTGAAACTACCCTGGTAATATTCCCAGAGAACATGAGCTTTAAACGATTATCACAGAAATGCAATGTGTGTCACTACGCGGAGCTTTTTCTGCGAGAAGAAACGTATCGCATATGGTTACTGCAAACCGGTTCCTCCGAAAGATACGCCTTGGCGATCCACCTTCGGCTAGAAAAGAAGGATTTGGCGGTGGAAAATCCCAGCCCCCGTTTTAAAAGATTTCCCAAATTTTCCATAGTTATAACTATTTTGAGATGCCATTCTGAACATTATATTTAAGTCAAAAATATATTTCTCAATGTATGTAGCAATAAAAACAAAGTATAGAAACTCAAGAATATGAAATGTGACCGCAGACTACTTAAATATACATAGACTGTGGCACCTTGTGAAAAAAAATGCATGCGTAAGTCTTGTGTAAAAATGTACCCTGGCCATAGTTTCAAGGCCGTCTTCGGCTAATGTTAAAGAATAGGACCCAAATTAGGAATATTTTTTCAGATATAAAAGTACTCGAACATTAATATTATATCCTGGCTTCACTCTATCATGTAGAGAACCACTTATTGTATCATACTATTCATTTTTATCCTAGTTGTCGACACATTTTTTCTTTTATGAAATGTGTTTCGCATTTTTCCTCCTATACCGTAATGTTAAATGTGCTATCCCTTTACATTTTAAAAGGAAAAACTAGTTATTTATGAAATATTTTCAAATTCTAAAAAAACACTATATTACAAACAAATACTTGAGTTACAATGTCACAATTTTTTTTTAACACACAATTCAGGCATTTTTTCTGTTTGAAAATGTGTTACGGATTAAGTTCACGCTTTCGTACATATGGCTAAAACAGCCTTAAGGGTTCTATGAGTTGACACAGTTTGAAGACCAGTGGTATATAGGAACATAGATCAACACATCTTAAATTATTGAACATCAAAATATTTTGAAAAAGAAATTTCTAAATATCAATTAATTCGTCGTTGATTTATCTAAAATAACTCCGAGGTTATAGGGAATCAGGATACAATATTTAAAATGTGCAAGAGATTATTTTAGGACTTCTTCATTTATACTGGCTTAGCGCTTTTCGAAATGTTCTATGTCTATTAAAAAGAGTGAATTACGTTCAAAAGTGGAAGTGAAATGTGTTACTGTTGCCATATTAAATATTTCAAAAATCGAAATAAGGGCTGATGGACTTGAACTGAACACGCAAACAATTAATTCTTCGGCTTACGCCACACCCAACAGCAACTGATTCCTTTCGAGAACTGTCGCCTGAATGTAAACCGCGCAGTTACTTCACAAGAAGGATTTATTCTTATCATGCTTACACTAATAGCAACTACAAGTATAAACAGGAAGAGTAAGCAATTCCATTAATTTTAAAAAGTAAGTAAAATTTATTTAAATTTTATATATACGGGTGATCAAAAGAAATTTTATTGCAACACATTAGCTATAGTATTTCCTACAAAAATTTCATTCAAAATTACAAAAATCATGTTAACAGAACAATATTTGCTAATTTAGACAAATCCTTTCAGTTAATGCTTTAGAATATTTTTTTTTTTTGAATTTTAGGTTCGTGTATTACATTTTGCTGGTGATGCCGCATATGAAAAAAGTGTCGAAGGTTACTATGTGATCATTGATCATAGTGTTCCATTGAAGCGACAGACTTTAAAATTACACTGAGCCATCTATATTTAAGAACTGGGGAAAAAAATTGTTTTCAGAATTCAGAAATCCTGTTTCAGAATGTCATGAAAAATATAAAAGACGTGAAATTGAAGCATACATAATGCCAGCGAAAAAAACAGAGAATTTGTAGAGGCATAATTTCTGATAATAAATCAGAAAGCAATGCCCAGCTCTTCTGTTCTTCCCAAACTGAGCATTGTATATTCATATCGTTCTGAAACTTTCAATCTTTTTTTGTTATTGATTCTGTTCGTGAGTGTCACGAGTTTAAATAATTTGACGGACCAGAGAGTCTTTCGACTAAAATTTTAATAAAAAACTTAACAAAAAAGTAACATAAGTTATTGTGGGTTTCGATGTGATAGCAGTTATATTACCCACGTCAGTATAAGTCAGTAATGCCGAAATCCTTCAGCTTCTAATATACCATCCGGCTGGCAGGTGGCGCACGCAGGCGTCTTCACGCATGCGCCATACACGCAAACGTCATACTCGTAGTCGTAATACATGCAGTCGTCATTACGCAGGCGTCAACATCCCGCCCGGCCTTGCTATGTCCACATGCAAGAACTTAACAATTTGTATATTAACATAAAATAAGTAATAAATTTTAAACATGAATAAATATTAAGTGAATATATACAATTGAAAATAAACATCAAATATCAGTAGAGAATTAGTTTAAGTTCTCAAATAATAAATTACATAATACAAAGAAAAATGAAATATATAGTAAGTAATTTGATATATGAGACAAGAAATACCATAAATTCTAACAATAAATTCCAAGTTAATAATATCATAGATAACCATACACATTTAATTTTCAATAGGCAGTACACTCAGCCTATTGATAGATCTTTTATAAATACCTTTACTAGTTTTAGCGTCTACAAATCTAACTTTTTTATCCTTCCCCATGCATATTTTAACAACACGTCCCAATAACCATTTACAAGCAGGAAGATTTTCTTCTGTAATTAAAACCATATCTCCCAATTTGAGATTTTCTTTATTAACGATCCATTTCTTTCGTTGTTGCAGACTATTTAAATATGAAAGGCTCCACTTTTTCCAGATCGTTTGAACTGATTTAGTTATTCTTTGCTAAACATTTAAACGATTTGATTCACATTGCATCAGAGATGGTTCCACTATAGCTGTGATCGGTCTTCCGATTAAAAAGTGAGCTGGGGTTAAAACCTCCAAATCATCTACGTCGGATGAAAGTGGTGTAAGAGGTCGAGAGTTCAAAATTGCTTCAATTTGCGTTATTAAAGTCAATAATTCTTCATAACTAAATTTTGAGTTTCCTGCAACAAGTTTAAAATGATATTTTAAAGATTTTATATTAGCCTCCCATAGACCTCCCCAGTTTGGACTTCTAGGGGGAATAAATGACCATTCAATGTCTTCTGCGAAAAACGCAAATAAAGACTCTTCTCTATCTCTTACTAATTTAGACAAAGCTTTCATTTCTCGATTAGCGCCTATCATGTTAGTACCATTATCCGAAAATATTTTATGACATTTCCCCCTTCTTGAAATAAATCTTTTCAATGCAGCAATTAAAGCTTATGAAGTTAAGTCACTGATTATCTCTAAGTGAATGGCCTTTGTTACAAGGCAAATAAATATACAAACATATACTTTTATTTCAAGACCTTTCCTCTGATATTTATTTTTGATAAAGAAGGGTCCACACAAATCAATTCCAGTTGAATTAAAGACCTTATCAGGAGTTATTCTTTCTTTTGGCAAATCGCCCATTTTTTGAGAACAAATTTTAGGATTAAATTTAAAACAAATTGCACAGTTATGCACAACTTTTCTGCAAATATTTCGCCCATGAATTGGCCAATATTTAAGTCTAACCTGATAAAGTAAATGTTGGGGCCCAAGATGAAAATACTTTTCATGGTAGTATTTAACAATAATTTCAGTTAGTTTTCTTTTTGCAGGAAGCAATATAGGATGTTTACTCGAGTAAGGAAGTTGAGAGTGTTTCAGTCTTCCACCTACTCGAATGATTCCCTTATCATCTAAAAATGGGGATAAATTTAAAATCTTACTTTTATTACAAATGTCATGACCATTTTGCATAGCTCTAATTTCCGTATAGAATGAGCCAAGTTGTACTTGTTTCATCAAATAAATTTCTGATTCCTCCACCTCATCTGAAGTAAGAGGTCCCCTTTTCTTGTTAGTTGGATTTCTAATGTTAAATAGAAACCTGTAAAGAAAACAACACTCGGTCAGAAATCTATTACTACGAGAAAGTAAATGATCAAAAAATGTTTGATTAAAATTTAAAGTCAATACAATATTTTTTTAGAGTCCTTTGATTTTTGTTCAGGCAAATAATCTACTTCATTCAGTTCCGGGCACTCAGAGACAGTTTCTGGGAGTTCGTCAGTTCTTAGGAAGGCTGGACCATTCCATCATTTGTTGTTGGAAATAAGTGTATCAACACTAAGTCCCCTAAACAAGAAATCTGAGGGATTGTCTTGTCCTGAGCAATGAAACCAAGAATCAGGATCAGTTAACTTGGAGATCTCCTGCACTCTGTTAGCCACGAATTGTTTCCATCTTTTAGAAGAGCCTTTAATCCAGAATAGGACTATTTTGGAGTCTGTCCAGTGGAACACTTTGCACTCCTTTTTCTTGCGGACGATTTCTTGCACCCTTGAGCTCAATCGAGCTGCTACTAAAGCTCCCAGGAGCTCAAGTCGAGGCAAAGAAACTGCTTTCAGGGGTGCCACCCTCGTTTTTGAAGTGAGGAGGTTTACGAGCACTTCATTTTGTTTTCTTACTTTCACGTAAACTGCTGCTCCATAGGCGACTTTAGAGGCATCACAGAATATGTGAATTTCAATCAGATCACTTATCTCATCCTTCGCTGAATCAAGAACTAATCTTGGAATTCTAAGGTGATCTAATAGGGGCAGTCCTTTACACCAGATCAACCACTTTTCCTTTAACTTTGGGGGTAAAATTTCATCCCAAGTTATTTTTTTTTACAAAGTTCTGTATGAGACATTTTATTCTTATAGTAAAGGTGAGATAAATCCCAGGGGATCAAATATCTTCCCTATTGTTTGTAACAGAAATCTTTTTAGTAGTTTTCGTTTTGTAGAAACGAATTCTAGCAAACCTTAGTACCCAAGCAACGCATATATATGGCAGTTTGCCAAGCCATGCCTAACACTTTTTATTTTGTTTGTTCCGTTACATGATGCATCCATAGGATATGTGTCGAAACCTTCGCTCGCCCACTTCGCTTACACATTAAAGAGGTATCATTGCTGGATCCATTTGACTTCCATTCCGCTTCTTTCATAATGTTCTTAGCATGGCGAGACATGTAAAGAGCTTCTTCTCGAACTCTGTTCCGTAATCCAATCATTCACATGGCTACGGTGGCTAATCCAAATGCTGTACAGTTATGGGATGAATTTCGTTATATTTCTCAATGTGATACTTGATTGTTGCTGTTAGTAGAAATGGACTAGAATTAACCCAAATATCACCCCTGTTAAATCTATAAACTTGCAAAGTGAGCTTTTTTCAATATGTGGATTACTATCTGTCCGTAAAACCGTACAAAGTCTTTGCGTTTATCTGCCAAGCAAATTTAAAAAGCCTGACGAATATCCATTTATATTATGAAACTCGGCTTAGCCTGAAATTAATTAAAACATCTAAAAGATTAGATTCAAATTAGGTCCAGGCCACAAGCAATCGTTCAGCCTAGCTCGTTAGCTTGGTGCAAGCTGCATCAAAACAATACGAGTAGAAGTAGTAACACGACCCCTCCTTTTTATCGCTTGGTGTGGCAATACATTGGTTTGTGTACATGTAATTTCAGTAAATTAAACTTTTTCTATTATTCCTGATTCAAATAATCTGAATCGTTTCTTTTGTATTGAGTGTAAAGTGTTTTATCCCTTCGTAATCTTTCGCCATAAACTCTGGAAACATTGTTTTGCCACAGAAAAGTTATTCGACAATTTGTTCCAATGTTTACGAAAAGGTAATTCAACCACATACCGATTATTATTATATTGTACAGTTTCTTTAAAAATATTCATAGCTTGGTCATTTTTTCGATGCCAAGGGATTCGAGCTCAAAAAACAGCTTTAATGTATCCTCAACAGAATCATTATCTTTAAGAAGGTAACATGAAAAGAGTTATTAGTTTTGGTTCCCTGTGGAGTCGTCCAACAGCAATCCATCCAAATTCAATTTCCCCTGAAATTGCCCCTGCTTATTTTATATACGTTATCTTTGAATATCTAAAGAAAATTGGATCCCATTCAGTAAAAGTGAATTTCCTTTTAGCTTCGTAAAAAAATAGGGTCTGATAATTCTAAAAATTCAGGAATTTTTATTTCCGAAACATCTAAAGTAACACTTGGTGTCAACCCAGTAAATTTTTCTTCAGTCACAAAATTCTACGTTTTCTACTAAAGTACCGTTTTTATTAGAAATTAAAGTATTAGTTTTTCCTTTAAATTTCTTTTGTTTCAATGAATTGAGTCCCTGAAACTGAGGAATTTATTTTTCTATTTCGTACGCCAAGAAAATCACACATTTTTCTAGATATAATATTAATGTTTTAGACGCTGAGTCAAAATGACGGGGCATTTTAGTTCTCGGCTCATTATTTCGTAAGAAAACGCTAACAGAGAGTCGATATTAACACGTTCTTTTCTATGCTGAACAGCCGTGTTATTCAAAACCGTGTTTTGTGTGGAAGAATTTATTACATCCGATTCCCGGTCCCCCGTTTTTATTAGTACTGGAGGTTCGGCGGGGGGAACAACCCCTTTTCTTCGGTCACCTATAGCTGCAGTACAGAGGGATCGAGAATGTTTGCCACATGGGCACATATATATATATATACGTTGAAGTACATTGCATCCTCCCCGCCTACTTCCACGTCCAGACACCTTTCAATGGGAGTTTTACCCAGTCAATCAAGGCCTCACAACATCCCAGAGCCCAATACAACAAGTGGATTTATATCGCCGCGTCCCAGCGCCCAACGATCATTCATTGCATCCTTTTGTGGTTTTACGCACAGTTCACAATCTTCATGATTTAATTAGATCTAATCGTTTTTCAGGGTTCAATTCTAGAAGCTTTTACATCGAAATATCGGATGTAGCTTTTTTCTACAAACTATGCAAACTCTTATTTCTAAACAGATTGATTCATTAAAAGATTGATTTTTGTTTTAAAGGATAAGTTTTCAGTTTTCTTAATGTTGTTTTTGTTTCGATAATACAATTTTTATTCTACGGATAAAAGAATGGTTTCATGTTGTTCTAAAAATGCAATAAATTCATCAAATGTGGGAACATCTTTTTGTTTTTAAACCTGTCTGAAATTTTTCGTGATTCATTATCCAATTTCTTTAGTTATATAATATTTAATAAAAATACACAAACAAATTATTTTGTTCATGGTTTAATAATTTTAGAGCCCGTAAGTTTTTTTTTTTAATGCAATCAAACATTTCACGGATTTCTTTCGGATTCTCACGTTCTATCTTCTTAAAATTTAATGTTTGTTGCACATGAATATCGACAATCAATCTTATGTTATCATATCGGGTGGCCGCGGTAGCCGAGTGGTATAGGTATCGGATCGTGGCTTGCCTTGTCACGAGTTCGAGCCCAGTACCACTAAAGACCCGCCGTGTAGGCGATGCACGTTAAATCTGTCGAGAGCTGAAACGTCCTCCCTGCTGCGTGTGCAGTTAGGACAAAGCCGTGCCTATGTCCGGCTAATGCCACTTGACCATGGTTCAAAATATGGTCCGTCGCCGTTTTCCTCGTAGCTGGAACAGTGTGACGTTAATATTCAATCAATCAATCAATCAGTTATCATATCGGGATTCGAGTGCTTTATACAATGAAGAAAATGTATCGAAAGTGGATGCACAAATTCTTTAACTTCATTTGATAGACAGGAATTAAAATAATACAATTTCTGTGACTGAGTAAGCCGTTCGTTTGTTGTAAATTAAATCATCAAATTGGGATTTAAAGTTACTAAATTGTTCATATTTTCCCGAAAAAGGGTGGGAAGTATTATTGCGGGAATTTTTGTTTGAGCAAAAGTTCCGTTTTCGTATTTGTTTTTTTTCAACTGCAGTCACAGACAATGATATATTAATAGAGTTAATCAATTTTTAACCTTACCTCTAAATCAGTCCAGACGTGTTTCACATTTGTATAAATCTTCTTCGAATTCCGGGCTTGCTGGTTTTGTGGTTTCATTTCAAAAAAGCAGCTCTTTTAATTTTTCCCATTTTCCACTGGAGTTGGCCATTTTTTTGAGTTTAGCCTCTAGCTCGGTTATGTCAACATGTTCGATGACCTGCGGTAGTCCAGTGGTTAAGGTATCGGAACATGGCAGGCATGTCATGAGTTCGAGCCCTGTACCACTAAAGACCCGCCGTGTAGGGCAGCGATGCACGTCAAATCTGTCGAGAGCCGAAACGTCCCTCCCGTTGGTGTGGTGTGGTATAGGACAGGGGTGCCAGCTCAGGTGTCGTCCACGTCACTTGACCATGGTTCAAAATTACGTGGTCCGTCGCCAAAAGCCCTCGTGTAGCTGAACAGTGCGACGTTAATATTCACTCACTCACTCAGTCAGTCAACATGTTCGGACACGTTGTCCATGAAAGTTACAATTCTAGTAATGCTTCCTTTTAAGGAAGTTTTAGCTTTATTTTTAATTTAAAAATATCCATAGGTCGCTGGTTCGTCTCCGGTGAACCCAAAAAAAAGTTTTGGGGTGCCAGAGTTTAAATAATTTGACGGACCAGAGTCTTTCGACTAAAATTTTAATAACAAAACTTAACAAAAAAGTAACATAAGTTATATTATGGGTTTCGATGTGATAGCAGTTATTACCCACGTCAGTAAGTCAGTAATGCCGAAATCCTTCAGCTTCTAATATACCATACGGCTGGCAGGTGGCGCATGCAGGCGTCTTCACGCATGCGCCATACACGCAAGCGTCATACTCGTAGTCGTAATACATGCAGTCGTCATTACGTAGGCGTCAACAGATTCAATAATACGTATTTAAATACTCCTGTAAAAATTAGATTAATAACAAAAAGGTCAGTGCTTATTTTCCAGATTTTGAAGATAAGTTTCCATATTATTGCATGCAAATTTTTCTATACTTAAGAGGTTATATTACATAGAAAGTAACAAATTTAATAACGGTCTAGTTTTAAAGGCTTTATGTCCTACAAGTTCTAAAAAACAAAAAGTGAAGCGTGCTTAAGATATTGAATGGCTTTGTTGTGTGTGTGTGTGCAGGGATTTCAACAATTAAGGTAACAAAAACTAATTAGCTGTGAAAACAACATCAGTTTTTATTTTTGATTTGTACATGGTGGAAAATTGTTAACGTCAAAACTCCATTAAAGGGACGACATTTGCTTGATTTTTATCAACAACCAATTCATTTTCAAATAACAAAGGTCGTGAATTCCTACAAAAAAAATTGTTTTGGTTAGATTCGTGGTAGGATCAAAAAATTGTACAACGGTACTATATTACATGGAAAGTAAAAACGTGTACGTCAAACGTTACGGTTTTTACTTACCATGTAATGCAGTGCTTCTTAAACTTTCAATATTTGTGACCCAATATTCAATCATAATTTTCGTCTCGCCCCCTCCATACAATAACAATGTATTGAATTCAATAGTACTATACTTTGACGATAAAACAATAATACGACTTTAAACTCCTTAAGTGCCGTCAGGCATATATAAACAACTCACACAGCCAGTGCATTTATTGCCATGGGCGTATATATACGTCTTTCCGAAGTGCGATCTTTTCTGTGAAGTGTTATCCATAAAAATATTCCGAAGACTCTGGAATGCGATAAAATAACCTTGACAATGCTGTCGAAGGATTTACTTATTTCAAAGGATTTGCTTATTTATTCCTCCCCCCCTCAATACACCACATACACTCGCCTACGTGTTAAACGGTGGCATTGGGGAGCAAATCACGTATATTTTAATCGACAATTAAGAAACTAATTGTAACTTGCACAAATTATCCGGATAAGTGTTAAATTTGCATATAATTTAATATATGACAAGCCCATGTGGTAACTGATAATTATTAAACTTGTTATTAACCTAGTACTGTTAAATTAATTATAAAATACATTGCGCAGTACTGACATATTTATAAGTGCATTATGTCAGTGTAAATGTGTATACTTTATTTTTTATTATGTCAGAATGTATTTTATTTGTCTAACTCCCGTAAATTAATAATTATTTTTAAAAATAATCTTTTGTTTTCGACTATTCAATATGCTCGCGCCCCCTTGTAGGGTAATCCCGTCCCCTAGGGGGGGCGCCCCAATGTTTGAGAAACACTGATGTAATGTGTTACATTACATGGCAAGTCAAAAAAATTACTACACTTTTCTTTCTACAACTTTGTTAAACAAAGACAGGTGTACAACAGAGATACAGTATTTTTCGATATAGTCTCCACCTTGAGTATATATAATGCACTTAGCAAAACGATCGAAAAGCTTCCGTTTACTTTCCTGGTCGAAAGTTTTTGGTTGGTCGAAAGCCACTTTGGCAACGCATCCCGGACATCCACCTCTCAAAGCTTCCTAGTGTGGTCAAAAAAAGATGCAAGTCAAACAACGAGAGCAAGGTAGTAGGAAGGGTTTCCAGAGTCCCACAGCCTAATCTGCTGATTGTTTCTATGGTGTTATAGATCGTGAGAGGTCGGGTGTTGTCTTGCAACAACAAAACTTTCTTTGAGAGTATACCAAGGGGTTTGTTTCGAACTTCTGGTTTCAGCTTGTTGTTAGCCAAAAAGAAAGAAAAAAAATCACTGTACTTTCGTACTATTTACAGAAGTCCTCTCTGTCCAAGAAGTTAACTAGTATAGAGTCTTTTTCGTCCCCTAACAAGGTTAACATCTTGGTGCAGCCTTCAATTTTTTTCGCTCTTGGGGATCCTGAGAGTTTTTACTCCATACTCTAGCTCAGTGATTCCTAAAGTGGTCTCCGGGGTTCTATTGCAAAATACAAGGGGTCCACACCAGCAAAAAAATAATTTGTGGGTCCGTGAGGTGTATATGAGGATCTGAATTTTAATTATAATTATAGTTGCTCATCTGCTCGCAGTAGTAGTTTTTTAACAAATTAATTTTTTTCTTTTTTTATTTCAAAAGTTTAAAAGTTCCAGCCTATGCCTAATGAACACAATTGTTTTTTTAACTGGTTAAAAAATTTTTAATCAGATAAATTTTTGAAGTTATACTTCTTTTGGGGCGTTAGAGAAATAGGATGAGGGTAAATTTTTACAATGCGCTCGCACACCGTCACGGATGCGAAAACGCTTTGTCTAGAAATATATAGAACGGGACAGATCAATCCCGCCTTCGAAATTCTCAGAAAAATATATATAGCTTTCTTTTAAACACTTTATATTTCTTTTGTGAATGAAAGCGCAATAATAGAAGTTCTTTGTTTAAATGTAATTCATTGGTCCGCGCGCGACATCAAACTTCAATGAATTCTTTTTTATCCTTAAATCTAATTGTGATTATTAGTATTAAAAACACAGAAATTGATCCTCTAAATATCTGAAAGATTTCAAAGATAATTAATAAAAACCGTATGATTTTTAAAAAACAATAATATTTTAACACGTCTTATATTACTTGTGACACATTTTTTTAAAAAAAAATCTTCTTCATAAAGAGAAATGTAACGTTTTAATCTTTCTAAATGAGGTTTAATAAATCTTAAATGTTATTCGAATTGTTGGCAGTGAAGGATTTTTAAGAAGTATATCTATTATTTGTATAGTCGTATATGCTCAGCACATATACTTTACACGTGCCATACTCTCCATAAATGATAGGAATTTCATTATAATTATAGTTGTAGTAGTAGTTTCTTAACAAATTAACTTTTTTCTTTTTCTTATTTCAAATTTTTTTTAATGTTCTAGCCCATGATTAATGAAAACAATTAATTATCTTTTTAATTGGTTAAACAAAATTTAATCAGATAAATTTTTTAGACACAGACCTTTCTTATTTAATGTACTGACAAATGGTACAGGTTTAATCACAGAAGAAAAAAGGTGATTTTTCGTCATCAAAAAGAGTTAAGGCTTGACCCTTACGGTTTTATTGCACTAAAAAAATCAACTTTTTAATATGTGTTTCATATTTTATTATTTCGTATTAATGTGGAAGAAGAGTATTTGTGCCAAATTTCTGGACTGAAAAAAATTATTTTCAAAAGTTACGGGCAAATTACTTTATTTTATGTACCATCGTGCTTTTGGATGTTCCTTTGATGGTACTTTGTGATATCTCTAACCACTGATCTTGAAAAGGTCCTTACGAATACAATGTTTATCAAAAATTCGTATAGCATAAATAGAAAAGAACTAACAATTCATTTTGTACGTTGAAATGTAGGTATCAAGGTTGTGACGGGCTCACGCGTTTTTTCTTTAACATGGCCTCTGGGTTCTTTGGGGGCCAAGATTTATGGCAACTCTTTTCCAACCAAAACCCAAGTAGCGAAATAATAAGATAAGATAAGATTGAAACTAAAATTGGATTAAGGTAGGATTGATTATTTGATATTAGGAGTTGTTATATTATTAGAAGGGAGATTAGGCGGATTAAGTATTGATAGAGGAGCAAGTTACGCGATTCGGTTTAACTATATTACTGTGTATTTGTTCATATGAGATTCTCGCATAAATAATATTATCTAAATTGTTAGACACTCAAGTTTCATTCTTAATAAAGTCATATTAAAAATTTAAAAATGTCTATTACTTTTGTAAACCCTACACCTCTAGCTCACGACGATAATCAAAGAAACGGTCACCTTGGGGGGGGGGTTCACAGTGGCGCCCAACACGATTTAATTTATATGAATCCGGGGTAGGGAGCTCGAGTGGGTTTGGTGTTTTACCAGATGTGTTCTTTTCCGGGTCGGAAAATGTGGCCGACTTCTGGAAGCCATAGACAATCAGATAAAATTGCTAGAAATACCCATCGATTTGGTATGTGCTTATTTGAAAGGTCATCTCCGGGGAAGGGCCCGAGATTGGTATCAGATATTCGGATCAACGATAGTGCAGGATACCGCCACGGATTTTGCGCAGCTAAAAGCAGATTTATCGAAAGCATTCCCTGCCATACGGAATAAGAAAGATTTAGAGACTAGGTTTTATGGGAGTCAGCAGAGAAAAAACCAGGAGCACACGGATTTTGTTTGCGATTTATTAAAGTTGCATCAAAAACAAGAACTGGGGATGTCGCAGGCGGACTTGTTGGTTCACATTTTTGTTAGACTCGAACCACAAGTTCAAGATTATGTGGAGGTTCGAAATCCACAAAACACGGTACAACTTTTGGAGATCTTAGCTAAATTTGAGGAGAGGTATTCTTGCAAAGCAATGTGGGGTTCGCGGAATGGTGATAATGTGGAAAGACGAGGTTGGAATAAGCGTAGACTGTCTAATGCTGGTGATAGTCGCAGAAATTGGAGAAATTCAGAAGTTGGGCGTAGACCAAATAATGGCAGAAATGATTATAGGGGTAACTACGAGAATGGCCGTCAAGGAAAACAATGGTTCGAAAGCAGGAATAGATTTCAGAACGATGACCGCAGATTCAACGATAGGGGATACCAATTTAGAAAAGAAGATCGAAATGATGATTTTAATAGAGAAGACTGCAGAAATAGGGGTTCGAGTGAGAATTTCAGTCGAGGAAGTAGGATACAAAGGGGACGATTGAATGTTTTGAAAGATAATGATGTTCAAAGTAGTAGAAAGAACTCGGCAGCGGATATACCGATTAAATATTCTGCGATATGTATGTCTCCAGTGGAACTTCCATATGTTCCTATTTTATTAAATGAACGTTGTGACTTGCTCACGCGTCTTTTCTTTAGCATAACCTCTGGGTTCTTTGATGGCCAAGATTAATGGCAACTCTTTTCCAACCAAAACCCAAGAAGCGAGATGCGAATAAAAAATGCAAACAAGATAGCTTTTTAAAGAACACAAGTTTCAGTAAGCAGGATGGCAATTTGATGAATGTTATGTTTGGAAGAGATACGAGTGTGAATTGACAGCCTATCGTAAAGTTACCTAGAAACTCAACCATTATTACAAGGTGCATGCCATTGCACAAGCGCCCAAAAGTGTCCATTTAAAGATTGAAGTTAAGTTTGGAATAAGGTAGGACTGATTATTTGATATTAGGACGCAATATAATTAGAAGTGAGAATAGGCGGATAATATTATTATTTAGAGAAAGTGGTCTAAATTACGTGATTCGGTTTAACTATTTTTGTGTGTTGATTCATTTTAGATTCTCATTTATATAAATTTATCTAAATTGTTAGACGTCTAAGTTATATTTTCTTAATAAAGTCATATTAAGAATTTAAAATGTCTGTTTATTTTGAGAATCCCACACCTCTGCCTCACGCTGACAATCAAACATATGGTCATCAAAGTTGGACCACATCACATCGGCGCCAAACCAAATTTAATTTATATGACCCCGGGGTAGGAAGCTCGAGTGGGTTTGGTATTTTACCAGAAGTGTGCTTTTCCGGGTCGGAAAATGTGACCGAATTTTTGGAAGCCATAGACAATCAGATAAAATTTCTAGAAATACCCATCGATTTGGTATGTGCTTATTTAAAAGGTCATCTCCGGGGAAGGGCCCGAGATTTGTATCACATATTCGGATCAGTGTTAGTGCAGGATACCGCCACGGATTTCGCGCAGCTAAAAGCAGAATTATAAAAAGCATTTCCCGCCATAAGAAATAAGAAAGATTTGGATACGAGGTTTTATGCCTCTCAGCAG
>BMAV01003247.1:136558-146692 GCA_019973955.1 Trichonephila inaurata madagascariensis | reverse complement strand
GGGCCACAAAAATGCTATCAGCGAATCACGGGTTAAAGACCCCTACTTTAGAACTACATAACATATGTAAATTAGTCTTACAATTTATACAAAGAGTATGAACAGTTGTATAATTTGTACAATGGGGATTGGTCCACCGTTAGGTGTACAGGGACTACCCCCCCCCCGTCTTTTTAATTACATAAATATGCAACATACTTAAATTCATTCTCTGCTATTTCGTAAGTTAAAGCGCAAATTTCATTAAATACTCTTTATGTACATCTGAAGATTCTTGTATTTTGAAAATAAAGTTAGAAGAATAATTTTTAATGGACGTTCATTATATACAGTGGGCCACAAAAGTGAATGTGTTCTGGCGTGGGGGTGTAAATTGGCCTCAGAATTAGGTTTACACGCCCCCCACCCCCACCAGAACACCTTCACTTCAATGCTGAAGCATGGATGTGGAGGAGTTCTTGTTCCACATAAATTCATGGGATTAAACTCCTCATTTTTTCATTACAAGGCCCATCGGATCCAAAATTGTTGAATTATCTGCCATTCCAATCAATTTGCTGTCAATTTTGTATTTTCGGTAACTTAATTCCAAGAATCTAGTAGGATCAATAAAACATGGAGGTATAAAAGTGTTCTTGCTTGTGGGAGTAAATTGGCCACAGAATTAGGTAATTTGCTATTTTTTGTTGATATTGTGAATCATGAGCTCTATTTAAATATTTTAAAGAGAAATTTTAAATTATCCGCCCAAAATTTGGATATTGGAAACGACTTCATTTTTAACAGGATAATGACGCCAAGCGCACTGCTCTCAATGTACGCCACTGGTGCCTCTCTAACTGTCCCCAAATTATGAAAATGCCTCCTCAATCACTTTTTTTGGCCCAGTAGAACATATTTGGTGAGATTTTGACGTAAAAAAAAAGAAAACATGACAAATAAACACAAAGTGTGAAGTAAAAACAATAATCACAGAAGAATGGAAAAATGCAGAAATTACAAAAAACTGATTAAATCTATACCAAGACGCTTAAAAGTTGTTGTGGACACTAAAAGATATCCTACTAAGTACTAAATTAAAAAAGAAATACAATATTTAAAGCTGTGTTGAGATTTTTGTTAAGTGTACGAAGACTTTTGTGGCGTAATTTTTAGTAGCTTTTTGATTATTAATTTTTTTAAGAAATTGTTATACTATTTTTTTTAAAATTAATTACTTCATCCCATTAAGAACAAGTTGCAGATATCATAAAAAAATTACAATCACAATATATTAATTTTTATTAGTCGAAAACATTAAATTTTATAAAAAATTGCAAGTGTACGAACACTTTTGTGGCCCACTGTATATATATAGTACATCATGCAATTTCATATCCGATATGAAAAACAAAATGCATATGTATATACAGATATATATAAAAGATAATTTCTCCTTTTTTTTTTAGACTTAAAATAAATTTATGTTAATTCGAAGACCTACTTTGAATGGATGAATAGTAAGTATTTAATAATGATTGAAAATTTGAATAAGATATATATATATATAAATAAATAAATATATAGGGAGAGACAGTGAACTAATAGTAGGAATTGAAAAAAAGAGCATGATTTGTTTGCACTGTTGTAACAATGCAAACCCGGATTGGCTAGTTTGACTGAAAAACTGGTTTTCGACGCCAACTTTTGTCTTTGTTTTAACAGTTACATTATTACTACAATAGAGACGAATCTAAGATGGCGTCAGAAACCGGTAAAAATGAAACTAACATGGCTGCATCTGTAATTCTTTGAATAATTAGTTTCAGTCAAATAATTTTAATTAATTATAATTCAATTATCGTATTTTTACCCAAAACAATAGTGTATAGAAAATTTCAGCTCAAATGAGCGCTTTAAAATGTGACAAAAAAACCTTTTCAAGTTTTGACACAAGTCGCCAAAAATGATGCCAAGGTGGCTGTGTTTGTAATTATTTGAATAATTAGTTTTAATCAATTAATTTTTATTAATTATAATTAAATTATTGTATTGTCATCCAAAATAATCATGTATATAAAGTTACAGCTCAGCTGAGCGCTTTAAAATGAATTTTATTTACGATTGAATATTCCACCAAAATAAAAAATAAATAATTATATAGAGAGTGTGAGCTAATAGTAGGAATTGAAAAACAGCCCTCGTATAATTGCATTGCAAACCAGACAGCCCCCTTTCCCCGGGAGACGATTTTTGGAAAATCTGTTTCTAATCAACAAACAAAAACAAAAAAACAAAAACAAAAAATGCTTACCAAATTTTATATTTGTAGGTCTAATAATCGCACTTCAACGCCACAGGTCCGGGGTTCAAACCCCGTGCTGTGCAAGGTCGATAAATACCAATCTTGCTTAGGAATTAAACGCTGGGCTCTCGCGTCAGATTGGCCACCTGACCGGAACATCTGCTTATGCACCTCAGTGCACAAGGTCACGAAAACTGTGATGGGTACAATAGGCTCTGTTTCGCCACTGAGTTTAGTTTAGGTCTAATAGTTCCGGAGACATCATGATGAGTGAGTGAATCGCTTTTCTCCTTTTTATATATTAATTCATAATCGTTGCGTCTTCTAATTTAGACACAATTCGTTATTAAATTCAAGCAATGAAACTTCTTTGAAAGTTTTCAAAGTATTAACGACGTGTTAATTTAATTTATGTAAAAATTTAAGTAAGCATGTAAGACAGGCAGATTCTGTATTAAATCATAAATTGTTTTCATTCTTTTTTAAATACAATAAATAAGTAAATATCTAACTTTTTTTGTTTCACATTAAACATTTTTTCATTAGTCATTAAATTATCAAAGAAAATAAATTTTTGAAAGTAATATTCTAAATTTTTGCCTTATTGAAAAACAAAGCTTCAAACAACAGAATTTTTTTTTAATTCCATTGGTTTATATACAGTAAAAATGATCATTTGAGGTTGCGCCCCCTCTCCGTGTTACTTTCCTGACTAAATACTGTCTTAATTTGAAATANAATCGCTTTTTTATTAGGTACTTGTGAAATTCGAACTAAGAAGCCATTTGCTATCTGATTACTTACGTCATCGATGACGCATCGATGACTGACATTATGGATCAATGAAGCGTGGTGCAGTAGAGCATGCAAAAGTACGGAAATTCCTTAGAGCAACTCATGCGTAAATAAAACCACAGATAATATAACTAAGAAAACGATTTGAAATACCCTTAGACTGGGTATAATTCTTCGTTCTGAAAAATCTACTAATGTGTCTCCAGTGAATACATATAGAAACTTTATACTAATGCAATATGCAAGAAACATTACATTTTTTAAAGTACAGTCGGACCTCTATTTAACGAAGTTGCTAAATCCCGAAAAAAGTTCGTTATATGGAAACTATGTTATATAGATGCTCATCTTTCAATATACTTTATATAAACCACGTAAAACAAATTTTAAATTCATAAACACTATATATTAAAAAAAGTAATTTTTCACACCTTTTCATAAATTAATATCTATTTATTTCATATATATCTTATGCATCAAAAAAGGAAAGAACTGCAAGGAAAATAAGGAAAGAAGAATGTTGAGGAATACGCTGTATTTTCAACATTAGGAAGATAATTTTATATTAAAATATTAACGAATTTTTTTAAGATATTTTCTAATTTAAAGTACACAAGTAATTTTAAACATGCATTATTTTATAACTAGAAATTCTAAACATACATTACTACATGCTTCCTTGATTACTCATAAAATCTGTACATTTTCTTGGAGTTTTTTTATTTGAAAAAATGCTTTGATGCAATCAAAGATGTTTCCAGTGAACAGGTCAAATGGAGTTATAATGCCCAGAATTATATTGCTCTCGGTGAGTTAGGCTCCTAATAAAACCAATTCAAGATTTATGACCACCATGAAACGTGTTAAAAGAGAGAATAAGTTGAAATGTCCATAAATACTTCTAAAATAGGGAGAAAAACAATTTGCGACATGGTCGACCTTCGATGACCATATCGTGGGGTTTCAGCGTAAGTTAGAGGTGTGGGATTCTCAAAATGATGAGACATTTTAGAATTCTTAATATGACTTTTATTAAGAATTGAACTTAGAATACTTAGATATCGAACAAACTTATATTAAGTGAGAATAAACCAAAACACGTAGTCTTAATTAACACAAATCGCGCAATTAGATCACTTATCAATATAATTATATTATATCCGCCTAATCTCAATCTCAATAATATATTCGCGTTCAGAATATAATCTTCCTACCTTGGTTGAATACTCAACGTCCAATCTACTTCAAATATTTCTCCAAATGGTCGTACAATGGTATGTACCTTGGTTAAAAGGGCGGGCTTTACGGGATTCTAGATAAGCCGTCAATCAACACTTCTATCTTCTCTACACGGAACTTTCTCTAAATTGCCATTAATCGTGGCCGTCAAAGAACACAGAGACTATGTTAGAGGAAGGACGCGTGAGATGTCACAAATTGAATCACAAGGGAAAAAGTTCGTTGCATAGAAAATGAACTTCGCTATTGGGAGGTTATTTTTCGAAGAAAATCGTGAAATGTTCTTGGTTCAAGGAAAATGTTCTCTTTTTATTGAAAAATTAGCAATATAGAGGTTCGTAATATGGATGTTCGACTGTATTTTAGGCTGCGGGGGGAGGGTGTAAGCGAATTGTCATGATCACAAACTTGTAGCCAGTGTGAGATGTGAATTTCGAGTTTTGGTACCATAAAATACTGACCCTATAGAAGGGCTTAAATCTATTGTGGCTCAAAGTCCTCACGTTGGCGCTGAATTTCGGAGTATGGAATGCTAGCTCAGGTGTCCTCCTATTAACTTGATCGTGATTCAGAATTTCGAGGTCCGTCACCAACATCCCTCGTGTTGCTTCGAAATACAATGTTAATAAAAAAAAATTTAAAAAAACTCGTTAACCAATTAAATTTAGATCAGGTAGCAAATTCTAGGTCAGGAATGACCAGATTTTTTCGGAGGACTGTCTACTTCTTATTTTTTCAAAGTGTTGCGGTTCTCCTAGTGGCGTAGGTGTGGTGGGCTAAAAAAAGGTCTGCAATATTTATTATAAATTAAAAGTAAATGCAGAATATGTAATTACCAAAACATAACTACTAAAAAAACGACTCTTTTTAAAACTACGTTTAAAGCAAAATGCAAGATACAAACATAATAATAGCCACAAATATAATATCAAATGATGCATTTATTATCAAATAATTCACAAAATACATTGAAAAATAAATCATTTTCTTCTAAAGCTAGTTTTATCTTTGTTAGTTATAATCAGTAAAAGACATAGAGTCTTTGGAGAGGCAGGAATAAATTTAACTCAATAAAAAAAACAATGGACTGTATTCCTTAAACATTTTAATGAATTTGAGACTCAATGTCTGCTAGGCTTGCAGCCTGAACTGCAATTGATGTTTCACGCCAGATTATTTCTTACAACTCAAATGGCGGTTGCCAAATGCAAGATACAAACATAATAATAGCCACAAATATAATATCAAATGATGCATTTATTATCAAATAATTCACAAAATACATTGAAAAATAAATCATTTTCTTCTAAAGCTAGTTTTATCTTTCAAGGAGAGGGCACGACTAAGGAAATTAATTTCGGGTCGAGACTTGGTGTAATAATAGTATTCATTTAGGGTGTTCAACCCTTAATATAATTCCATCGAATGGCCAGTCAATCCGGAGAAAACAGCGTTCGAAATTCATGCTTAGCTTTTATACAATTAAATTTCAATTTATTTCACCGGCTCAGTGGCTCGATTGGTAAATCGTCTGCCTTCAATGCGGGTGGATCCGAGTTCGAATCACGCGGAAAACTTTTTTCTTTCAAATCCTTTAATTATTGTAAGTAGGAATTGACTTAAATTTTTTTTTTTATATTATTCAAGAAAATTATATAAAACTAAGTGTATGTTCAATATATGTATTTATTTTTAAGATTTGGGTAAATTTTTATCCTGAAATACAAAAAATTAATTTTTTTAAGAAAAGCCAACATTTAGGTTATCATGATTGAATGTTGGTTTTCCATCAAAGAGAAATTTTTTTTATAAAAAACATGTGTTTTAAACATTAAAGGAAAATTTTATTACTCTATGCAATGTAAAAACACATTAGTAATTTTTTCTAGTGAGATAAATTTCAAAGCGTGAGATAAAAAGGCCAATATCAGAGGTAACAGTACAGAACCATCATCAATGCTCTCTGGTTCACTAAACGAACTTTCAAAACAATCAGTAATTTCAGTATCACTCTCAGATCTCTTCATACTTAAAGTAGAATTCGATTTACTTCCAAACTATTTAAATAATGAATGCAATATTAAAAAAATATGTATTTATCACAGAACCCCTCCCCTCCCCCTACACACACATGTATTCACGAAGAGCGGAACTAAGTAACTGAGAAAAGGTTAAAAAAACATATTGCTAATACATATGTGTTTGATTGTGCTAACATCTAATTTAAACTAATATAACAATCATTAAACACGTTACTTATAATCTGGTACTGCCATCTGGTAAGAAATAAACATGATTTCGGGCATAAGAAATAGACATATTTAATCTTTCTAGCAGGCTACTTTTGAACACTTTAGCCCGGAAATATCACGGGCACGAGAAATAGAGGGAAATTTCATCGCGTCATTTTGACGGGAGTGAAAAGGAAGAGGTTAAACACCTTGTATCGTTTCCAAACAATCGTTTTCATGTCATTTATATGTAACAAAATTGTTGCCCTGAAACTTCATTCCTGTTCTTTATACCATTCAATTGTTTACCGTACAATTATTTTTTGCTTCTTTTTTTCTGTATTGTGTTGTATTTTCCATTTCATGCCCATGCATGGCTATCACGCCCCGTTTTCTTCCCTTTTTTGCTTGCTCTTCTATTTTTTTAGCCCCATTTTTTTCAAATTAAAACAAGAGTAACATGTTCTTTTTTTTTAAAATTTTTGTTCTTGTTATGAAATTATTTCCATACAGGTTATATACTGGACAGCGCATTTATTTAACACAAACCATTACGGAGAGATACTGCATAGATCTAAAACGTCTGATCAAATCACATAGCAACAGATCAGCAAGTGGATCCCGTAGGAATGCGTGAGAGAGAAGCGGGAAAACCGCGCGTGGACGGATCACACAGTTATCCTACCGCCAGAAAAAATAGTCCACTCGCTTCGACCCAACAAAAATGAATTTTCTTTTCAATTCTATTCAAAAGTTGCATATCTACCTAATTTAGTAAATTAGTATTTTCATGTTTGTCGATAAAGTCTTGAAGAAACTTATGCGTAGAAAGATTTCCTTACTTTGCTCTATTTAAGGTACGTTCGGAACCATGATTTTAAAAAAGCGCATAAATGGATAATTTTCATGATATTTAGCGTCACTTAGATTAGAATGCATGTATAAAATTGTTTTAGGACATTTTGACAAAAAAAATTATTTAAATACAATATTTTGGCAAAAAAATGAACTTGGAATAATCTTTTTTCAAAATATTTCTTTTTGTGAAAAATGCTTCTATTATAATTATATTTTGCCTGTATATATCCCAGACCTCTCTACAGAGGGTCAACTAGAATTTGTGAAAAATTCACATTATTTTCAGAGTTACCACCAATTTAAATAATTATTGGCGTTTTTTTCTTAAAATTTCTCCCCTCTGTTGTCGTAAAATATGGATAAACCCACTTCTAAGCTTATATTTCAAAAATTCTAGTTGAGCCTCTGTAGAGAGATCTGAGCTATATACAGGCAAAATATTATTATAGTAGAATCATTTTTCACAAAAGGAGAACATTTTGAAAAAAAAAATTATTCTAAGTTAATTTTTTGCCAAAATATTATATTTAAATAATTTTTTTTGTCAAAATGTTCTTAAAAGAATTTTATATACATCTATTCTAATCTAAGGGACACTAAATATCATGAAAATTATCCATTTATGCGCTTTTTTAAAATCACGGTTCCGAACGTAGTCGGATACCTTAATTGGTCTAACTTACCATCTTTTGCACACATGTTTGTTCTTCCAGTTATTAAGTTCAGTAACTGATTTATACTGTTGGTCATACTCAAAAGGTAAAACCAAGAAGGATAGGAGATATCAAAAGCAAATTTATTAGAGAGATAACACACAAATCAATGATTGAAAATACAGACATCTACGAAATGAAAAAGTCCATGAAATCAGCACTGAATGTTGCCACCACGGCTGGCAATAACCGCTGATACATGACAGAAGCTTTAGACGAGTTGTGTTGTATATTACACATGCACTATTTGTTTCACCACCACAAAGTCTACGAAAGATGCAAAACAAATAATATTCACTAAATAAATTCTTTGTCAAGTGGCTTTTCCCTCTGTTTTGTGACACGCATGTTATATGTACTGTTCAATTTCAAGTCATGACCTCAACAATAGAATCCCCCCCTCCAAAAAATTATACTGAAATAAAAAAAAATCGGCATTTCTCGAGAGTTGAATATGGAACGTGTTCAGCTGTAAACTAGATTTATCGTTATGTAAATTTTGTATGGAATAGGGTAAAAATAATATTTAAAAATAAAATAATAAATACAATGTAATGGTAATTCACAGCGATGTCAAAAGTATTTTTTCCCATAGATAATAAGAGGGAAACTAAATCAATGAGAAATATTATCAAGGTCTTGAGACAAAAATGATGGTCTCATTGATTGTTTTAAAATTTCAAATACTTTGATTCTTTATTTTTAGTACTCGCATTCCTAACTAAAAGTATATCATCGATATGTTCAAAAATAAAAAATCG
The DNA here is from genome assembly GCA_019973955.1 of Trichonephila inaurata madagascariensis. Lineage (NCBI taxonomy): Eukaryota > Metazoa > Arthropoda > Arachnida > Araneae > Nephilidae > Trichonephila > Trichonephila inaurata. Next base: position 137,811 of record BMAV01003247.1, on the reverse strand, counting down.
TTTTATGAGTTTGGCTTTAGTTCAATAATAAATTTAATGTAACTTTTTTTACTTTCCTAATATTTTTTTGAAATTTAAATTCATAAGTGGTGAAAGCAGGCTTGAAAATGATTGCAGAAACAGACACAACAAGTAATTAAGAACAAAAATTAAGTCAATTCCTAATTAGGTCAACAAAGAAATTTTTTATTTTAGTTACTTTTCATTAAATAATTACAAAAAATATAAATATGTATATGCATATGACAAAATCACAATATTGACAATTAATATTTATTAATTATTATTTAAGTATCGTATTGTCCTCCAAAACAATCATGCATATAAAATTTCAGTCCAACTGAATGCTTTAAAACGTGAGAAAAAAAATCTTTTAAAGTTTTGAAACAAGTCACTAAAAATGGTCGTTAAGTCGCCAAATGATGCCAACGTGTCTGTATCTGTATTTCTTGGAATGATTAATTTTAATCAATTAATTTTTATTAATTATAATGAAATTATCCTATTGTCATCTAAAATAATCTTGTATATAAAATTTCAGCTCCATTGAGAGCTTTAAAATGCATTTTATTGACGATTGAAAATTTGAACAAGATATAGAGAGATAGTGAATTAATAGTAGGAATTGAAAAAAAAGCTTTATTCTTTATTTAATAGATTGTTTTGGAACTTTAGACAAAAGAATCACTTTTTAATTGCATATATATTTGCTTATGATATTCAAAAGTAATACTATTACACATTCTATAGTTTGACTATCTCAGAGTAACCATAGCTTTTCACCTCTCCACCACTTTGATCGATATTGTCAATCGGTAACTGAAAATTCAAACATATTTTTCCCCTTCCATTTAGCTTTTTTTTTGTCATAACCAAATTCTCTTTCCTTTTTTTTTCTTTTTGCCAAATGAAAACAAACTGCGTTTGCCTCATTNTTTTTATTTCGCGCAATTTCATTTTTGGACTTTCTGTGCGCCAGATTGGGAAAACTGCCCACTGTGCGACGTATTGACACTAAACCTTCCATACGACTTTAACCTCTTATGTGCCACCAGCGTATATAAACATCTCGCTCAGACAAAGCGTTAATTGCCTCGGACGTATAAATACGTCTTTCCGAAGGACGATCTTTTCTGTACACTGCTGTCCATAAAATTATTCCAAAGATTTTGGAATGCAATAAAAAGAACTTGACAGAGTTTGCGAAGGGTTTATTCATTTAAGAGGATTTGCGTATTTATTCCTTTTCTCTT
>BMAV01003247.1:113534-128964 GCA_019973955.1 Trichonephila inaurata madagascariensis | reverse complement strand
CTCTTCAGCAATGCCATTCAATAATTTACAATATGGCTGTAAATTTATATTTCAGATTTTTCCATCAATGTCTATAATTTTGGAGATGTTTGTCAAATAAGAGGTCCTTTACAAATTTATCAACTTCCATCCACTCAAAAATTGATAAATTTGTTGAATACTGCAGAGTGCCACTGAGAATTGCACCGCGTGCCATAGGTTACCGACCTATGCGTGCCACAGGTAATATATTACAACGCACCTTCTTTACTTTGTTTCAAAACAAATCTTTGTCGTAACGTGCAATATTTTGGTACTGTAAATGTGACATTCAACAATTTTTAGTTTACGGGTATTGGGTGACTGCGGTATACGAGAGGTCATTGTGGCGAACTCTTGGTCGCCATTAATGTAGTTGATTATGTATTTGAGTCCTGATTTCACTAAAGACAAGTCTTGTAGAAAGGCTGGTACACATCATATGTATTGGGGCTGAAAATCCGCAAGACATCCCGTTGCAGAAATTTGGGGATCGGTGTACCAACTCAAACGTTGTCCTAGTCACGACTGTGGCTGAAAATTAAGAGATCTACCTTCACACACATCATTTATACACGGTGTGATAATTACATTCCCAGACGGCGCATGCCCTAGCCGTTAGGTTTGGTGTGAAGGAGTGAGAATGGAATATAGTTGACCTTGATCTCTTTCCGGTGCTGGTGGCACATTATTCCATTCCTCTATCTAGTTCAGTTTGTTTTCAATTCTTGTTTGAGAAAGATGTTGTGACAATGTGCCGCTATCACGATAATTGTACAAATCAAACTGCGCATAAATTCGAAATTCCTCGTGAAATTTAAAAAAAAAATTCCAACTGAATCTTTTAAATTGCTATAGAAGTGTATGGAGATAATTGCACGTCACGTAATCAAATTTTTGAATGGCATAAATGATTTTCAGAAGATCGGGAGGTTGCTGAAGATGATGAACGTTCTGGTCGATTTGAGACATCAAGAAGAGGTGATGCTCATCGTTTTTGTTACATATTAATGCCATCACATCACGATTGAATAGGTACCTCGAAGCCTAACAGTAAAACAGCAGTATTGAGGTGCTGAGAATGTTTAGAGAAAAAGTGAGGAGGAAAAGAGACAAGATCTGTAGAGAAACAACACGTGGATTTTTCACCAATACAACGCTTCGGTGCACATTGCGCTCTCTATAAAACAGTTCTTGGCGGCAGCATTACTAGGCTCGAGCATCCCCGTACTCTCCAGATCTTGTATCATACGATTTCTACATGTTTTTTAAAGTGAAAAATGCATTGATGGGAACATGTTTTCAGTCTGTAAAAGAGGTGAAGGCAGAAACGGAAGACTTACTGAAGATGGTGACACCAAATGAGCTGCAGCACTGCTTTGAAAAGTGGAAAACAATACATGCAGATATGTATTGATAGAGAAGGAGATTAAAAAGTATTTGTATATTGTTTTAAATAAAGCTAATTTTTAAGACTTCCAGTTATCTCATTGTCACAGTAGTAACTTTCGAATATATATATGTATGTATATAAGGCTTATAGGGGATTTTTTTTTTCCTAAAATTACTTTTATATTTTCATATTTTTCTTTTTGCTCTAATATCATGTGTTTTATTTAGAAAAATCACCAGCACGAAGTTGATTTAGTATTCAAATTATACTTTACAAAATTAATAGTTCTTTTTTTATAATCATGTCTGAGTAACTTTAACATGGAAAAAAGTCGAGTATCGAAAATAATTACATATTTTTGCTTACGAACATAAATAATAGGGGAGAAAAATAATTTTCAAGTACATATTGTTCTGGTACATATTATTTTTTACATGATCGTCAACGCAGACTGATTGCAAAATTGTTGCAAGAGATGGTGAAGCAAATATTTGAACTTGCAAATATTTGATACTAAAATCTCAAGAAATATCCTTTAACAAGTAATTTAAGATTATTTAAATTAGTGGTCAGCATTATAATATTCTTTTGTTTTCAGAGAGTTTGCCAAAACTTAAATCTCTTAACGAATACAGTAAAAGCTGTTTTGGGGAGGTAGATAGGGACCGCATATAAATAAGCTGCACAAAAAATGTCCAAAAATTTCATAAACTTTTACATATAACAAACAATTTTTTGTCGAAATACTACAGAACATTTTTTTCTGCGGTGAAGGTGGACCACATAAATAAAGTTGTACTTAGAAAATACGCCAATTATTTACAAAATTTATGAGAAAGTACTTCCATAATAAATAAATAACTAAATTACACATGGAAGAATTAAAAAAATATTTAGTTTCTCATGGAGAAGTTTTCAAAATGCACATACATAATTTACTACTACTCATTCTAATCCAAAGCGCTCATCTTCCTGTGATGAATAAGTTCAAAATCGCTTTTGTCATTTGAAGATGCACTTTCAATTGATTTATTTGTTGGCATCATAAAGTAAGAGAGTTTTGTTTTTGCGACTAAGGATGTGATTGGTCAGTTGCTTGCAAATGTTTCGATAACCAGATATGCATGATCGTTCTTTTTGAAATTTCATACTCTTTTCAGAATTGATATCTATTTTAAGAAAATGCTTTTCCAATTTGTTGGAAAGCTGAATCCCTGGATATATTTTATCCGCTCTCAAAGAATCCAGTTCTTCTAGTCTGTCTTTATAATTTATCAAATTATATTGATAATGTCTCTGTAATTCACAGTTTCGACTTCAATCAAGCGTCAACTGCTAGCTCGTTGAGAGAAAGCAATTGAACTTACATTATGGGGAGATTGTTTATAACAAATAAACAGAGTATCTTGAAATGTATCTATGTACATTGATAGAAAACATTACAGGGGCGTCAAACGTGTTGAAATTCATATACCGCATAAAAATATCGTATTAAAAAATCGCACAAAAATAAAATCACATAAAGAAAGGCCGCACACAAAAACAGGTTCTACTGTATTTATTTCACTCTGATAACATCAACTAATATTTTTACCATTCATTCAAAAGTTCAATTTACAAGTGCCTTTTCCTACTAAAATAAAGTTTCACTTAAAAATTAATATCATTTCTAATTTTTATAATTTTTTTTCTTGATTCGGTAGGAAGCCGTTGGTGGTTAACCTACTAATTTCAGAATTAAGATCGAGTAACGACGGTGACACACATGTGATTTAATACATTTTACTTTTCATTCCTGCATTGCATATCTTAAAGATTTTGGGATAAAGTTTCAGGGTTAGGAAGGAGAGAGAAAGAGAGAGTCACATTTATATTCAGAAGATGAACTTCGTTGGAGATCTATCAAGAAGTTCGTTACCATGTCACGCACACACACCCGCGCTCTTCAAAAATATTAGATTTATTTTTTATTAGATTTACTTAGACCAGTGTTTCTCAAACTGTGGGGTGCGTCCCCCAAGGGGGGCGTAATAACCCTACAAGGGGGCGCGAGTATATCGAAAAGTTGAAAACAAACATTATTTAAAAAATTATTAATTTACTGAAAGGATGCAAAAAAAAAATAATAATACATTCTGAAATAATAAAAAAAATGAAATACACATTTACACTGATATAATACACTTATAAATGTATCATTACTACACCATGTATTTCACAATTTATTTAACACAGTACTAAGTCAAGAACAAGTTTGATAATTACCAGTAACTCTATGGGCATAAGTCATGAAATTATAATCAAATTTAATATTATCTTGATAATTTGTAAGGTTTATAATTAAAGTTGTATATATTGTAGGTTTTCATCAAAGTATATTATTATTGAATTTAATACATTATTATTGTATGTAAGGGGGGCGCGTTGAAAATTATGATTGAAAATTGGGTCGTGAATATAGAAAGTTTGAGAAGCACTGACTTAGACGTTTTACATCAAAATATATTAGATTCATTAAAAGTTACTTTGTGCACATTTAAATCTCGATATTTTGGTTACAATTATGTCTTTATTCATGGTATTTGACATTATGTTACTCCAGTGGTCTTCAAACTGTGTTCCATGGAACCCTGGGGTTCCACGAGGTATACCAGGGGTTCCACAGGTCATAATAAAAAATGGTAAAGAAAATTCTAAATGTGAATACAAAATGGATTCAAGTTCTCTATGAACTTTTTATACCCACGTATCTAAAACACATCCTGGTCATTAAAACTGAAAATTTCTTATTTATAAATAACTTTATTTTGTAATACTGTTTTAGCTTTTATTATACTATAATAAAAGATTATTCAAACGTTTTTTTCTTTATATGACTTACCTATTAGATTGCTTATTACCTCAGATTCCACGGAATAATTTTATAATCGTCAGTACAATTTTTTGCAAAACTAAATATTTTTCTAACGGTGAAAATGCACCTCTTTTCTTTTGCGGAAAAAAACACCTACAATGAAGTAGAGGGAAGGACTTAACGACATATCAATAGATGCAACCTTAATATTTAAATTTAAGCACGAACAGCTTTTATAAATTTTAGGTTGCATATTCATGCAAAATACATAGGATTTCTCGTACAGCTATTAACAATTTAATGATATCCACAGAACAGTGTATTTAAATGAAAAATATTTTTCAACGTGAGTCGCACAAAAACTAAATATGAAAGCGAAATATACCCAGAATATGAAATGCGATTGCAGATAATTTCGATAGATCTAGACTTCGACATTTTGTGTAAAAAAATGATAGAAAATATCTCAGTTACTAAATATAATGCGTTGGTATGTGACATTTGAATCATAAATTAATGTTAGAAAAATGTGGTTACACTATATTAAAAAATTATATACGCAGAAGTTTATTTATAACAAATCCAATACCTTTTTAAAATTGCATCTTCAAACATATTACATTTGTTTTTTTTTATTGGATTCTCTCTTATATATATATATATATATATATAGACGCTTTATACATCAAAACATATTAGATTCATTAAAAGTTACCTTGGGCAAATTTAAATCTAGGTATCTTGCTTGTCTTAGTAAAGTATTATTAATATGTTGTCGCGTGTGTTTTTTATCCTGTGATACATATGAAATACAAGTGGGAGAATAACAGAAAACATATAATACAAACAGAAGAATATAGACATTTATTACAAATGATGATCCTAGAATAAAACAGAAGGGGTGCGCTGCTTTCCATTCGAGACGGGAATCCATTGCAGGTGAAAGTCCGACTTCTTTTCCCTGAAGAAAAAACAACGATGCCTTGCTCGAGATTCGAACCCGAACACACTCGGTTACAGGCCGAGAGTCATATCCCCCATACTGGCTGGGTGGCACCTTTAATATGTTAATCTACTTTAAGTATTATTTTGAGATATATACTTCAAAGTATGTGGGGGAAAGGGTTCCCCGAAAACAACTAAGAGTTTTGTGTTTGAAAAATTTGAAGACTACTGTAGTTATTCTAACAAAGGTTACATAAGAGCAGCAACAAAACAGACACGGACCAGCAAGCATCATTCCTTTCCTAGATTCCAAAGGATATCAGCTTACATACTCGTATTATCGGAAGTTCTAGAATTTTCTTTATTCATGTGATTTTTGGGTTTTAGCATGCTTATTAATCAGAGATTTGGTGGTTGTTGCAACACCATATCGTCTCACCATAAAATTGACGACAAGGCCTTTTAAAAGAGCTAGAGTTGCAATTTAAGATGTATTTCCTGTCAGGTACATAAATAAAATAACTAAGTATCACCCAATGTGTCTTGGGAATTTTGGGACAGGTATATATTATAGGAAATTCCTCTTAACTCTAGAACGTCCAGGATTTCAATTACACTAAAATGTCCGCCAGTGACATTTCGACACCGTGATGTAAAATTTATAAAATAATTGTAATAACTAAATAAAATTGCTGGACTTCTCTTCAGTAGGGTTTAGTTTTAAGACATTTAATATTATTTCATGAAATTATCATGTATTATAACCCTTTATATCATAAAAAATTGTAACAAGACAAATTACTTAATTTTGTAGAAGGGAATAAAACAATAATATTCATAAATATTAGTATAATAAGCAAAATCGTAATTTTTGTGTGAATGCGAGTTTTTCAATCGTTATTTATCATTTTTATGCATAATGTTTTGTACGTACCTCATTTGCAATAAATGCAGTGATATTCAATTTTTTCTGTACATTTTCCGCACACCATTTTCATGCAATAGACACATATTTTTTGAAGTGCATTTTCCATTACACCTTTTAGAGTTTCACACTCTTTGAGTTTTAGTGTGAATTGTAATTCCTTTAAATTCAGAATTTTTACCTGATTTTTCAAATTTCTCGCACTTACGTAATATGAATGTAATAGCAGTTAAGCAAATGCTACGTAACGAGACACAACGATTTTAGTATAACTGACTCATTTCCGCTGTGAATCTAATAACACTTCATTCAAGGTCAAATAAATGTGCAATATTACTTTCAGAAGTTTTCTTTACTTATAGTATCTACTTTGTGAATTATCTTTTGCTGAAGGACAGCTATTTATAATCATAAATTGCCTTGGTGTCGAACGGTATCAACGGACGTTCTTGGTATATTTAATTGTAAAATCTCTCCTAATTAACCTAGAGCCACAGAACTTTTTCTGTGTAATCACTATAAAAACGAATAAAAGTCGAACAATTTTCAAAATCCCTGTAAAAATGTGGAAAGGAGAACAAACTAAACAGCTTCCGGTATCCAATTTACACCAACGGACGTTCTAATGTAGAGAATATTGAAATAGAGAATCATTATATATATATATATATATATATATATATATATATATATATATATACATGCTTATGTATAACTACGTTATCCTGTTGTTTTTTCACACACATTAGCTTCACATTTAGATTTATGGCATTAGCAAAAACGCTTTAATGCAAGATATTGATATGTATGACGGAGAGTTTCTTATTAATAATGGAGTGTATACTTAAGCATATAAAGAGTATGCTTTCAAACATTATAAAGGGTTCTTACTTGTTTTAAACTTTTTTAGAAATTCATAGACGTTATTTTTTTATGTGATTCCAATGTATTTAGATTTTTTATATTTAAAATTATTCTTATTTAAATTGATATTTTTTGCAAATATAAGCAAGTTCTTATATTCATTTCGTACTTTTTTACTAAAATAGAGTATGGAAGGAAATGTTTCGCATTACTTCAGAAATTTTTTTGGAGGGAAGTATATGTCCTCAATAAATAAATTGGATCCAGAAAATAAGTAGCAACGCTTCCTAGTGTGTGAGTAATGTTTTTACGAGAAGACTTATTCTAAGGGAAATTATATAAAAACAGCTTAAGTATTTTTTCTTTCTTTAAGTCCGGATTACGGAAGTATTTCCACCTTCCAAAAAAATATCACATGACTACCACAGTCTCTTTGAAAATAAAAGAAGTTGGTGTAAATTGCGTGTTACTGTAGTTTTGGAAAAGTAGACAAATCAGTAGGCTTACTGTTGAATGGTGATGTCAGTAGCAATGAAATTGTTTATTTTACTAAGGAAAAAAGTACAATATTGTTCTTTACAAATTTTTCGTCCCACATTGTTTCATGATATATGCCTTTTTCTTATGTAAGAAATATATTTTTCATAATAAGTTTTGTAAAAGGAAACAAGAATATAAAGCGCGAGTAAAACACATCTTTCTGTCTATTTACAGTATTATTTAGAAAATATTGCTTCTGTAAATGTGTTATATTGTTACGAATTTTGTGTAAATAGTGTAAATAATTTGTATTTGAGTGCTTAATGCATTTATATTACTCTATGTTATGTTTATTTCATGTTAAAATTGTACCATTCACAAGCAATGCCGCCCCTTACGTTATAATGGCGATTCAATGAGAACTTGGCGAAATCTTGGCGGTAGAGCCAAGTTGGCGACCATTTGGCGTCATTGGCGACCTAGTTGGCGACAATTTTGGCGTCATTGGCGACCATGTTGGCGAGTTCGGAACTCTCTGGAATCTTCTAGAAAGTAGTGGATCTCTCCACTAATGTCACGAGCGTCTATATATTTCTGGAAGTTTCTGTCGTGCCTGTAAATGAGATGCTCGCCAGGACGGCGAGGGGTCTGGATTAAACCAGCGAGTAGTGAGGATTGTTTTTACTAGCGATTAGCTCGGCAGTGCTTGTGAATAATCTTTACTTGCGTGTATTTTTAAACACTGGTTATATTGTGTTCGATTGCTGTTGAAGGTGTGAAGACCTTCGGTTATTTACTCTGTGAATATTGCTGCTGAATCCTGTATTTAAAGGATTGGATTTTTGATAATAAATTCACATCGCTCTTAAAGAACTGTTTATTTTCTTTGTGATTGTTTTTTTTAGCATAAAATCCTCGAACCCTCGGATCTACGTAACAATATTGACGTCGAACTATAATGCTATCTTGTGCAAAAAAGGGTTAACTTTGAATTAAAAATTCTCTTATTGATTTTTCACATATAGACCACCGGCTTTAAGTTTTCCGATTACCATCTTTAACCTGAGCTGAGGAAAAAGATTGTAAAATGTTAAACTTTTCCCCTGTCAGTTTTTTAAAGGGATGATGGACCTTCACAAAGTCAAATTTTGGTCAAAATTGCGCGCGATTTTGATTTTTTTATACTAATAATATTCCTTATAATTCATAGAATAATTCTAACAAAGAATTTAGTCATCTTGATTAATAATTATTGAATATTTTTTATTTTACTGAAATAAATGTTCAAAAGGCACTTTTCTTAGTTCGCAAATTTTCCCTTTTCATTGTTTCGTAAAAGGCTCCTTGCGTTTCAAATTACGTCATATCTCTTTGAATTTTTCACAACTTATGAAAGATGATATAATTCACAAATTTGTGCATTAGTTTTCTAAAATATTTAACGGATCGTATTTTGTGTTGTTTTTAATACCTTGAATGTGTGAATATTGGTGAAATATTTCATATAATATAAGAAATTTTATCTTTTTTTCCTCAAATTTTATTCTGAATTAAAAATCCATGCTCAAATATGTTTTGTTGTAGTTCATCTATGTATAAAGCAAAAATGATGTACACATCACAAAAACTAATGCGCAAGGAGCATTTTTAAAAAGGGTTTAAAAAATTTAATTTTGTAAAAAAAAAAATCAGTTTATAAAAGTTTTTTTTAAAAAAAAAATACATTTAAATTGTGAAATATAATAATCATTTACATATTGATTCCATTTTCAGCAAATTAAGCTTACAATTTAAGAAATTAGTTTTAGTGGTCCACCATCCCCTTAAGTCTTGAGTTAACAGAATTCTTCAACTTATCATCACTCCCAAAACGTTTATCACGGAACGGTAGAATGTTCATTAGGGCACATGATCTCTGAAGAGGTCTTCATCTCGCATCTTCTAATTTTGGAGTTGAGTATTAAAAAGATAGAGCCTGTCACATGTTTTAAAATATTACCATCTTTTCCCTCAGTTTAGGTCAGGTTTTCTCAAACTGTGGGGCGCGCTCCCTTGGGGGGAGTGAAAATTCTACGAGGTGTGGGGGGGCGAGCATATTAAAAAGTCGAAAACAGAAGATTATTTACAAAAATTAATTCACTGAAGATAAACAAAATACACTCTGACATAATAAGAAATAAAATACACATTTACGCTGATGTATTACACTTATAAATGTATCAGTACTACACAATGTGTTTTATAATTAATTTAACAATACTAAGTTAGGAACAAGTTTAATAATTACCAGTGACCCCATGGGATTTTCATACATAAAATTATATACAAAAAGTAACACTTACCTTGATAATTTGTATGGTTTATAATAAATCCCTTAACTGCTAAATAAAAGTTACAATATTAGCTTCCCAATGATAATCGTTTTCCACGTAGGCGTGCGTATAAGATGTATTGGAGGGGGGGAGAGGAATAAAGAAGAAAATAATCTTGAGTAAGTAAATCCTTCGGAAACATTCTCAAGAGCATTTTATTGCATTCCAAAATCTTCGCAAAAATTTTATGAATAACAGCGCACAAAAAAGATCATACTTTGGAAAGACGTATATTTACGTCAGGGGAAGTTAATGCTTTGGCTGAGAGAGACGTTTATATAAATTGGTGGCATTTTAGAAGTTAAAGTCGTATCGTAGTTTTAGCTTCAAGGTATAGTATTATTGGATTCGATACATTGTTATTGTATGAGGGGGGCGCGATGAAAATTATGATTGAATATTGGGTCACTAATATTGAAACTTTGAGAAGCGCTGGCTTAGGTTTAAGATGGGAATCACCAGGAGCACAAAATCCGACAGAAATGTATTTCATAAGAGTTTAGAAACTCGTGAAAAGATATCACAAATGTATAAACGTAGGATATGATTATGCTGAGAAGTAAAGGAAGCTTCAAAATATGTAACAAAATTATTTTTTTCAATAAATATTGCGTTTTGCGTCGTATAAGTAAATGGTCTTTATTTTCTAAATATAACTCTCGTATTTTCAAAAAAAAAATCTTATAGTATTGATTATCAGTTCGAATCTAAGTTCAAAATGTTTTCTAGTTTTAAAAAGGAGGACGAATTTTAGAAATTTTTATAGTACTCGTGTTGAAAAATTTTGATGGATGCATAGTTTCATGTTAAGACAAATCAAACATTTCACCTCAGTTCAATAAATTTCTTTCTTTTGATGTGCATTTTCAAAAATTAAAATATTTTTTATTTTAGTTGCATAGAAGAGGCTCAAAAGCGTTTTGTTATTGAACTCCAATAATTTTTCTTTAATTAATCATGATCCAAAAATCATGTAATTGATTTGCATGCGTTTTTCTAAGCGCCTCACATATCGAGGTAAAATTTCTAATACATTTTCTGTACAATTGTTGTGTTTTGTTTACTGTAATTTTAACAAGATATTTAGATAAGTAACGTTATGTTCTTATTTATTACTTTTTGTATTCCAGTTTAAATGCTGATTTGTGAACCCTTTTATCATCCTTAAGTATTCCATGTTCGATATTTTGTACCATAGAATTCTAATAATATGTCTCAACAGCTAGTCGAAGAATTTCATACCAATAAAAATCAATCAAAGCTCTTTTTTCACAAAAAAAAAAGAATGAAAAGGAGGAAGTAGTTTTATAAATGTTCGATCGATTTACTTTTATTTTCTTGTGCTTGATTTTATCGAATTCTGCTTCTTCGTAACACCATTACCAAGCATTTTTCAAATATTCTAAAAACTTCCTTTGGCAAGAATTTTGAGAATATCGATGCTTCAATATTTAAATCTGAAGCGGAAAGTTTAACAACAAAGTTTTATTCGTAAAATAAATAGAAAATTCTCTTTTACTGAATCACTGTTTATATAATGATAACATTTGGATTCGAAAAGTAAAATATAGCGCGAATTTATAAAATTAATGGAAGTGTAATTTTTTTAGAATATTCTCTCTCTTTATTTTCAATACCTAAATTCTCTTTGGGTTTTTTTTTGTAATTTATGTCTACTTTATTACAAGAGTATTAATTTCTTTCGTTATGTGATGAAGATTATTCTCGAAACAATCGAATAAGTTTTAATTTTTTTTTTCTTCTTTTATGGAAGAAAAAGAAACATTTTCTTTTTACTCAACATGTTTTTTGAAGTACGTTTATTTTAATTGTTTATTAATATTTATTGAAGTGAATTTTTGGCAAAGTATATTTAAAAGTTTAAGAGTACGATCTAGTTTCTTAAGGGGAGTCGGTTTGAATGATTGCTTGATTGAATATTAACGTCGCACTGTTCAGCTACACCAGGGCTTTTGGGACGGACCACGTAATTTTGAACCATGGTCAAGTGACGTGGACGACACCTGAGCTGGCCCCCCCCTCTCCTAACTACCACACCAACGGGAGGACGTTTCAGCTCTCGACAGATTTAACGTGCATCGCTGCCCTACACGGCGGGTCTTTAGTGGTATTGAACTCGTGACAAGGCATGCCACGATCCGATACCTATACCACTCGGCTACCGCGGCCACTTAAGGGGAGTCGGAGAAACCTCTATACCGACAATGTTAATTTGGCTGTTTTCGATGTACCTTTTTTTCAAAATCTGTTATATGTACATGTTTGAAATTTTTCTTACCATTAAAGTACACATTTTTCATTGTACTGAAATGAGCTTTTAGCTAATTTTGAATTTTTTAATAACTTATATAATATTTTATCAAACATAGTGAAATTTGACCCATTTTTCACATAAAAAAAAATTTCAAAAAATAATTTTTAGAGTTTTTTACAAAAAGCTCATTTTAGTAATATATTGGCAATCATTATAAATATGTCATAAAAAACTTACATACCTGTGAACATTATTTACTCAGAAAAGGTACATCGAACATCAAAAACTTACATTTTGAGATAAATGTGAACTTTAATGTATAACTACTTTTTTATTAAAACATTCTTTCCCATTCTCCAAATGATCTACATTTTTTTGAATCTCTTCATCCTCTCTCTTCCCTTTTAGTCTTCTTTTTCCCCTAATTTCCTTTCTTTTTGAAAACATGACTATTTAGCCTTTAATAGCCTCTATTTGTGGAGGCGCTCCATTGCCTGTACCGTTTAATCACCGGGCTCAATATTAAGTTTTCTCAAAATTTCTGGTTTTGATACATTTTCCATATTAAATGATGAAATTTCATCCTATGTACCCAATGATAATACTTCTATTTATACCAATATTTTCTTCGCTACACGAGGCCCTATTACATTGTTTACACTTTCATTGGGATTTGTGTACCTCCATGTAAACACTTTTTTTAGCAATTCTGGATTAAATATTTTGATTTCTATCATTCATTCAACTTTTAAGCAAAAAACAAAAAAAAATTGTTTACATTTTTCGCCACTTATATGGGGGTGGCTCTGTTTCAATGATTATTTAAAAATAGGTTTTTAAGGGCTTCTTATTACCCTAGAGGTTAAAGTAAGGTATTTTTAGAAAGGTTAAAATCTATACAATTTGAAAATGTAAAAATCTCAAAATTGTAATGTTAAGAAGATTTTAGGTTTCCAACACCCCTTAAATTGACAAAGAGATAAAATAAAATGTGACGAATTAAAAACTTTTAACAAAATAAATATGTTTTAATGAAGTTATATTCCTTCATCGTTGACTTTAAACAATTCTATGTGTACTTTAATTATGCTACGAGGAGATCTTATTTTAAATGATTGTCTTTAAATAGATTTTTCCGTAATATATAAATAAGAAAGATGCTTTTTATAAGGATTAATTACTTTTTGTAAATTTGTTAGCAAGAAGCATTTTTCAAGCAATAAAAAAAATACATTAGGATTATTTTTTTATGGTGGTGCAAGTTTGTAATATAAATTTTACTGTCTTACTGAAAAAAATATGTTGATAATTTAATAAAGATTTGTTTGGGACAAAGTCAGTTTATTCTGTTTTCTTTGAAATTGAGATTTTTGATAATTTAGAAATAAAGATTCTTACAAAATGCTCAAATATGTACACGTAGAACACTAAATCCACCAGGGAAATTTTCTCTAGTTAAATACTTTAACAGTTTTGATCTTTTTTTTAAATAATTGCCTGTCTGAATTTCTTTTTATGCCTGGTGGAAAATAGTTTTTGAAAAAAATATTATTAACTTAAAAAACGGAAACAGAGTGATAATACAATTATCAATTGTTTCATAACTATTATCATTATTCTGTTAGTTTTTATGTAAAATTTTCTTTTTTGTTTTGGAATGATATGTAAGAATATAAAACCTAATTATCGGTAACTGAACCACACACACATATAGCGTTAAATATTATATTCATTAGTTACGTAAATAAAGCGGTAGTTATTTAATAAAGTAAAATAAAGAGTTTTTTCATTACATTCAAATCATTTGAAAAATATTGTGAATGTGCTATTATTGTTTGTGCTAGTGTAATTTACTTGTTTATATTTGTTACTTGATAATTTGTGAATATTTGAATTGTCCCGTAGTAATTTCTAAAGATATTTTTGAGAAATCAAAATGAAAAATAAGAAAAAAAAATCATTGAAACTCAAAATCTAACATATTTATGCTTGTTTTTCTCCTTCTTATTATTTTATCAATTAATTTTTAAGACACAATTTTTTTTAAAAAGTTCCGAATAAAGTCTTCCAATTTTTAACTACTTCAAGGATTTGCCTTTGTACTTATATTTGTTACTGATTGTACTTCATTGCTTAATTCATAACAATCTTTATTTGAAACATACGTCTACTTCATTTTTATAAGATATTGACAAAGTGTTAAAAATCTTTAAGTTTCCCTCTTCATATTAATGAGTTTATTCTATAAATCTTGATTTATCTAATAACAAAGAAGTTATCAGCTACTTTCCAGTTAATAAAATATTGATTGCATATGCGCTGTAGTAGTTGGATGTGCAGAGAGTAAGCTGTAATGGAAACCAAGTACTCATAAGTAAGGCAATTTAAAATTACAGTGTTATTCATAGTTCAAGGTTTCAGAACACTGCAGTAAAAATACCAAGACGAATATAAAAAAAGAACATGTGAAAGAATGGAAAAACATTTCAAGTTTTACTTACATCTTTTACAGGTGTTCTATAAGTGAACCCTTGGTCACACCAAGGCCACTTTTAACCACCCCGTTACCTTAGGCACTTCAAATTGTTACGCCCCTCGCTATTTTCAGAGTACCCCCTCCCCCACCTTCTTTCGGCTCTTACCTTGCCAGTTTTGGTTCGGGAGGGATTTTCCCTTAACTCTCTTACTCTTTTTCTTTTCTTTGTTTTAGCTGTTTGGAGAGTTTCTGTTACCCCCCACCTATAGATCCACCATGTCTTGGACTGGCAAGCGCAAGGAAAGGATAATGGGATGGTTTGGCCCAGCACGTCGAAGGCCCCAACGATTTCCTACCTTACGAAATCACTGACTATCCACTTAACCACTATCCACTCAATTAGTACAGTAAATTAATGAAATCGTTTGCAATTACAGTATCGAGTATACATTATTTCATGAACTGTTTTCAACTTGTTAATTATCATCTTTTTCATAACTTTTCGCTTTACTATCTTTTACTTTTAGACATTCTTATTTTTTGTTGAGTCACTGTCATTGTACTTGTACAACAAAGGCCTTCTTAAAGCTTTTATTATTGCAAAATCATTAATAACATCATTGTAACCCAGTGCTTCTCAAACTTTAAATACTGGCGCCCCCTTTTCAATCACAATTTTTATCGCGCCCCCCTTATACATTAATAATATACTGAGTGCAATAATAATGCACTTTGACGCTAAAGCTACAATAAGCGATCTTTTAATTATAAACCATACAAATTAATAACATAAGTATTAAATTTTGTATACGTTACTTTTAAGCAAAA
>BMAV01003247.1:102406-113434 GCA_019973955.1 Trichonephila inaurata madagascariensis | reverse complement strand
CCCCCCCCCCCCACCTATGGACCCACCATGTCTTGGACTGGCAAGCGTAAGGAAAGGATAATGGCATGGTTTGTCCCCGCACGTCCAAGGCCCCAACGATTCCCTACCTTACGAAGTCACGGACTATCCACTCAACCTTTTGTAAATTAGTGCAGTAAATTAATGAAATCGTTTGCAATTACAGTATAGAGTATACATTATTCTATGAACTGTTTTCAACTTGTTAATTATCATCTTTTTCATAACTTTTCGCTTTACTATATTTTACTTTTAGACATCCTTATTTTTTGTTGAATCACTGTCGTTGTCCTTGTACAACAAAGGCCTTCTTCGAGCTTTGATTGTTGCAAAATCATTAATAACATCATTGTAACCAATTTCCATGGTAATGTCATTTTGAGCGCATAGAAACATCAAACACTATTGTTGGTAGCATTTATACTTCCGCTATATTGTCGCTTCTCGCACAACCCCTACAACCTTTCACTTCTACTAGTTCTGTCATACTGAGAGGACGTACTCTCCCAGTCATCCCGTCGTAGAAAGTGTTCCTTTTAATATTAAGTGTCTCTTTGTCTAATCTTACTTGTCTCTAAAATTCATTGATGAATTGTTATTGTTATTTACCTATGTTAATCATAATAAATCTTTGTTTGTTATGGATTAAGGTATCCAACTACGTTCGCGCGCGGAACCGTGATTTTGTAAAAGCGTATAAATGAATAATATTTATGATATTTAGTGTCACTTATAGATTAGAAAATATACATAAAATTGTTTTAAGAATATTATTAGAATAAAAAATTATTTTAAGTACAATATTTTGACAAAAAATGAACATAGAATGATTAATTTTCAAAATATTCTCCTTTTGTGAAAAATGCTTCTATTATAATAATATTTTGCCTGTATATAGCTCAGACCTCTGTACAGTGGCTCAACTAGAATTTTTGAAATATATAACTTAGAAGTGGATTTATCCATGTTTTAAGACAACAAAAATTAAAAATTTTTAAAAAAAAAAAAAAAAAAAAAAAAAAAAAAAGCCGATAATTATTTCAATTGGTTGTAAATTTGAAAATAATGTGAATTTTTCAAAATCATAGTTGAACCTTTGTACAGAGGTCTGAGCTATATACAAGCAAAATATTTTATTATAGTAGAAGCCTTTTTCTGCTACATCATGTGTCATTGGGGGTTCAAAAACTTCGTTCTTATGTAAAAGACCAAAGTTTTCGGTGTGCTACCAATAACTTTGATATTACCATATTGAATAGTGTGGCAGGAACTGGACTGTCGCATTGATGTGTGCCGTGTGACCAAGGGTTCATATATAGAACATAAAAAACATAAAAAAATTGTGTCTACTGTAGGTTTGGCTATCCGAGTAAAAAGTTCCTAGCTTTTAAAAATGCATCGTGTTAGCTTTTCTTACTAAATAAATTAGAATTTCGAGTTTCGCCTACACAAAGGAGATTTTATAATGGGGTTTACGGTAAACTTGAACATGCTTTGAAACTGAACAACATTTAAATTTCAAAAACCTGCCGAGGGAGAACGCCTGATTTTGACTCAGACAACAATCGTGGTAGTTTTTTCTTAGTAGTACTTGTCATATTTTTCCAAGTTATTTTTATGTTCGTAATTTGTAACTCACTTTTGGTTTGCATTGTTTGATGTAAGCAACACGATATCATACTTTTCGTGTTTAAATCAAATCAGTTTTTTCTGGGAGATTACTTTTGTCATTAATTCAATTAAGAAGAATAGAACCCAAAACTTCACATATCAAAGTATTCATTGAATCAGGAAAGCAAATAAAAGTAAATCAAGTTTTCATCTAAATTTTTTCAAAATAGGAAGTTTGAACTTTTCATTACTGTTTGTAACATGCATTTATATGCATGGACATTTATCAAGATAAAGTAGAAGACATATTTCAAGTTATTTAAGGTTTTCATTATTTTATCTCTTGGCATTCGAAAAATATTGTTAAAATTTTAGTTTTAATAAACAGCATGAATTTAAGTTCCCACCTTAAATGTACTCAATGTATGGCATGTTATTTTCTAAATACCCATTGTAATATGCCCTAAAACAGTGTTTCTCAAACTGTGGGGCGCGTCCTCCTTGGGGGCGCTAGCATATTGAAAAGTCGAAAACAAAAAGTAATTTAAAAATTATTAATTTACTGAAAGGAAACAAACGAAATACATTCTGATATAATAAAAAGTAGAATTAACATTTACACTGATATAATACACTTATAAATGCATCAGTACTGTATAATATATTTTGTAATTAATTTAAGGTATCCGACTACGTTCGGAACCGTGATTTTGCAAAAGCGCATAAATGGATAATTTTCATACTATTTAGTGTCACTTAGATTAGAATGCATGTATAAAATTAGTTTAAGGATATTTTGAGAAAAAAAATTATTTAATTACAATATTTTGGCAAAAAATTAACTTAGAATAATCTTTTTTCAAAATATTCTCCTTTTGTGAAAAATGCTTCTATTATAATAATATTTTGCCTGTATATAGCTCAGACCTTTTTACAGAGGCTCAACTAGAAGTTTTGAAAAAATCGCATTATTTTCAGAGTTACAACCCTTTGAAATAATTATCGGCGTTTTTTTCTTAAAACTTTTCCCCTCTGTTGTGTCGTAAAACATGGATAAACCCACTTCTAAGTTATATATTTCAAAAATTCTAGCTGAGCCTCTGTAGAGAGGTCTGAGCTATATACTGGAAAAATATTATTATAATAGAAGCATTTTTCACAAAAGGAGAACATTTGGAAAAGAAATTATTCTAAGTTAATTTTTTGCCCAAATATTGTATTTAAATAATTTTTTTTCTCAAAATGTCCTTGAAACAATTTTGTACATGTATTCTAATCTAAGTGACACTAAATATCATGAAAATTATCCGTTTATGGGCTTTTGCAAAATCACCGTTTCGAACGTAGTCGGATACCTTAACAATACTAAGTTATGAACAAGTTTAATTATTACCAGTCACCCATGGGCTTGTCATATATAAAATTATACACAAAAATTAACACTTATCTTGATGATATTTTCTTTTTGCACGGTTTATAAATAATTCCTTAACTGTCGATTAAAAGTTTTGCGATTCTCTCCCCAATGCCTCCGTTTTCCCCGTGGGGGGGGGGGAGTAAAGGAATAAATAAGGAAATCCTCTGAAATAAGTAAATCCTTCGCAAGCACTTCAAGGACCTTTTATTGCATTCCAAGGCCTTCGGAATAATTTTATAGATAGAAGTGCATAGAAAAGATTCGTATTAAGAAATACGCATATATACGTCCGAGGCATATAACGCACCGGTTGAGAGAGACGCCAGTGGCACTTAAGAGGTTAAAGTCGTATTGTAGTTTTAACGTCAAACTATAGTATTATTGAAAACTCAATGCATTGTTATTTATATGGAGGAGGGAGGGGGCTGTGAAAATTATGATTGAATATTGGGTCGCAAATATTGAAAGAAGCACTGCCGTAAAGTATTTTGAATTATATTTATTCTTTCGTGATTATTCAAGTACTTCTATAATTAATTGACTTTTTGTTATTAGAGGAACGAGTAAATTAATAATCAATAAAAATATGAAAGCAATATTTTCTTCCTAGTAAGAATTTTGCCGATACTCGTGTTTTATTTAGTTTTAATCAATGATTAAGGAGATCACAATTGATTCACCTAACAATTTCGACTTTGTCGAGTTACAACAAAGGAAAGTAAGTAAACGAAATAAATTGCTACTATAATTAGGAACTGACCATGAAACAATTAGGATGTAAGTCTTATGTATGTTTTATAAACGGGTTAAGAGATATTAATATTTTTTTCCACTATCAGCTCGTAATGTAGTATTAATAGCATAATGCTAATATCGTTTCAAGGTATTAGCATTATGCTATTTCCGAACGCAGTGACCTTTTTATGGGGAGAAGTAAATTAAAATATAAACGCTTTAGATTGATAACCCCTAAAATAGCACGGAATGAAAAAAAAAAGAAGATATTTGACAAAAGCTCACAAGTTTCCCTTATGTTTAAGCATCTAGGATTCTTTCATGTTAAAACGGGAAGGAAAACATAACATATTATTTTAAGGCTGCACAGTACCCGTTTCCAAAAAATAAAATTTTGCATATAGTAACTATAACAATAACTTATGTTTTATATTTAAATTATATTTTTAAGTCATTCTCAAAGTAAAAAAGTCAATTTGACCAACCATTATTTTACAACTTAAAAAAATTAGGAATTTTTGAAGTTTTTTCAAACCCTTATAAGATATTCAAGTTTAAAAATTTGTTAGACTTTTTACGTGATTTATATTTCTTGAACTATTGTTAACAAAAGTTAGCATGGATATGAAAATCTGTTCCATTGTTGATTTTTAATACTTATTTTTCTATTTAAACCTGGAAAAAACACGATATTTTTTAAAACATAAACTTAAGCATTTTTTAAAAAAATAACTAGAGATCTTAGACCTACATCTATTCTAACTTTTATAGAGCATACGTTTGAGAGCACATACACAAAAATTTCAAGACTCTATCTTGAAGAGAAAAAAGCTCAGGGTTTCGAAATCACTTACATCTTCAAAATTAAAAGTCGGAGAAAATGCATTTAAAGTTTGTAAAGGCATAAAACAAAAACTTACAATGCCCATAAAGCTCTAAATGTTTTCATAAACAATCTTATTACAAGAAAGTGTAAGTACTTCTCAAACTTGAAAAAAAAATATCATAGATTTAGATATACATGAGAGCCAGACGAAGAAAAATTTATTGAAGAATTTATTTCCGTAATCGATTCTTAAATCAAGGAATTTTCAGCGAGATGTTCCCTGTTCAAATAATTATCGGTAGCGCTCAAGTTTATTATGTACCTAGACGTGATTTCATTTGATAATCGACTGGTTGGAAATTGAAGAATTTGAAATGGAACTGATTATTTTCCAGTGCATTTGGGATTCAAAAATTTATTCAAATAAGGAAAAAGTTGGAATTGATATATAGTAAAAATGCCAGTAATGAAATTTTGGAAACATGGAATTCGATTCCTGTCAAATTTAACTGTTTGACGAAACTGACTCATGCTATTATAACCACATTTTCATCTACCTATTCCTGCGAGTCATTATTTTCAGAGATGAATAACATTAAAGACTCGCTTATAAAAACCGTATTACAGATGATTCCTATTCAGCTTGCATTTTACCAAAAGTAAAATCTTAAAATAGAAAATATAAGTTATTTGTCATCTACTCTGCTACATCAGAAGTCTCACTAATGTTACTTTATGATTTGAATTACATATATAAGTAAAACATTTACTACAATACAGTGCCAAATGCATTTTTTTTGTTGTGAATAAAGAGTTTTGAGTTGTTAGAATTTAGTTTTATTTTTTTTTCAATGATCAGAAGTCAAAATTATTTGACTGCTCTTCTATACCTCATAAAACATTTTTTTAGAAAAAATGGCACGTTGATCCATAAAGGTTTGCCACACCTGTCCTCTCAACTCATTTATTCTGTCTTTATTCTAGCTTGTTGTGTTTCCTCTCCATAGCTTCAATAAAAAAAAAGGAAAACAAGTAATATAAACTAGGTCAATAAAGAAAATGTTATTTTACTTACTTTTTATTAAATAATTACAATTAATATAAATATGTATATACATTCGACATAATCACAATATTAAGTGTCAAAATAGAAAGCGATTTTCCTTACAATTTTCCATTTTCATGTATGGTGTTGGATTATTATTATTTATTCCTTCATATATTAAATTGTTGGAAACTAGGCCATCTCAGGTAGGATTCCTACCCACGACCTATCGATTAAAAGTCCAACGTGTTATCCATTTCGCTACAGGGACACAACGAGCGAGTTTCCTTTTTATATATGGTGTTTGACTATTATTCTTGTTTGTAACTATTTATCCATTAAGTAAGTTTAACTAATGAATTAAAGTTTGAAAACACTGCATTAACATCAAGTGTCATCCACTACAAGTTTAAAAGATGTATTTGAACTTGAATGGATGATTTGAGAAAGTATTTTAATAATGATTGAAAATTTGAACAAGGTCTACAGCGGACCACAAAAGTGTTCGTACACTTGAGATTTCCAATAAAATTTAATATTTTCGAATTGTAAAAATTAATACATTGGAATTGAAATTTTTTATGATATCTGCAACTTGTTCCTAATGAAATGACGTAATCAGTTTTTTGAGAATAGTATAACTATTATTTTTAAAAATTAATGTGTGTGATCAGAAAGCTGCTAAAAAATTATGCCACAAAAGTCTTCGTACGCTTAACAAAAATCTCAACATAGCTTAAAATATTGTATTTCTTTCTTAATTTGGTACTTAGTAGGATATCTTTTAGTGTCTGCAACAACCTTTAAGCGTCCTGGTATAGATTTAATCATTTTTTTATAAATTCTGCATCGATTTTCTTCCATGCTTCTGTGAGCATTGTTTTTACTTCTCATTATGTGTTTATATGTCATGTTTTCTTTTTTCAAAAAAAATCAAATTCTCACCAAATATGTTCTACTGGGCTAAATAAAGTACTTAAAAGGTGTTTTCAGAATTTGGGAACAGTTATAGAGACACCAGCGGCATATATTGAGAGCAGTGTGCTTGGCGTTATTATCCTGTTAAAAAATGGAGTCATCTCCAATATCCAAATTTTGGGCAGATAATTCAAAATTTCTCTTTAAAATATTTAAACAGAGCTCATGCTTCATAATACCATCAAAAAATAACAAATTTACCTAATTCTGAAGCCGATTTCAGGAACACTTTCACCTCCATGGTTCACTGATCCAACTAGATTATTGGGATTAAGTTTCAGAAAATTCAACATTTTTGGTTCCGATGGTCGCATAATAGTTTGTATGTGATAAAATGAGGAATTTTATCCCATGAAATTATGTGGAAAAAGAACTCCTCCACCTCCATGCTTCAGCATGGAGGTGGAGGTGTTCTTGCGTGGGGGTGTAAATCGGCTTCAGGATTAGGTAATTTGGTATTTTTTGGTGGTATTATGAAGCATGAGCTCTATTTCAATATTTTAAATTATCCGCCCAAAATTTCGATATTGGAAACGACTTCATTTTTTAACAGGATAATGACGCCAAGCGCACTGCTCTCAATGTACGCCGCTGGTGTCTCTGTAACTGCCCCAAAAATTTGAAAACACCTCTCAATCACTTTATTTAGCCTAGTAGATCATATTTGGAGAGAATTGATTTAAAAAAAAAAAGAAAACATGACATATAAACACATAATGGGAAATAAAAACAATAATCCCAGAAGCAGGGAGGAAACTTGATGCAGAATTTACAAAAAACTGATTAAATCTATACCAAGACGTTTAAAAGTTGTTGTGGACACTGATATCCTACTAAATACCACAAATTAAGAAAGAAATACAATATTTAAAGCTACGTTGATTTTTTTTAAGTGTACGAAGACTTTTGTGGCGCAATTTTTTAGTATCTTTTTAATTCTGAATTTTTAAAAATAATAGTCGTACTATTCTTAAAAAATGAATTATCTCGTTGCATTAAGTTTATAACTTGCAGATATAATAAAAACAATTACAATTCCGATGTATTAATTTTTATTAGTCGAAAACTTTAAATTCTATTGGAAATTGCAAGTGTACGAACACTTTTGTGGTCCACTGTATATATTTAGGGGGATTGTGAACTAGTAGTAGGAATTGAAAAAAAAAATGGTTCGGTTGAGCTCTTATTTATTTATACAAGTTTTCGGGAAGTAAACAAGAGTTTGTTAACAGAATTAAAAAATGATAGAACTAAATAAAACTATACAAAATCACATAATAAATCATTTGTGATGCCCATAAGTGTTTTTTTAAAGATGTTTCGTGTTATTTACACTGAAAGAAATAAAAAATATACAGACTGAAAAAATTTCCCTTTCATGGCTTTCCCTTAGTTAAGAAATTATTTATAATCTTTATCTTTTTTTAATGTTAAGTTCATAACATCTTGTGCAAAATTGTATTGTAATTAATATACTAACTCTAGAAGCATCACGATCAAGTATTTGAAATTCCCTCTATACTGGTAATTTGAATGCCATTTTTAAATAACACGTTATCGTACTTTCACTATCTTTAATAACTAAATGAATGATGTCGTGAGTAGACGAATGAAGAAAAATAAATTACACGTTCAGCCTATAATGAAACAAATAAAAAGCTTTCGAATAGCTAGACTATTACCGATATGGTCAAAGAGATCTGACGAAATTTTTGTTCTATTGTTATCTATTCTTCCTTTATGACGAACAAGCGAACAAAGCAGGTGTATTTATCGTCTGCGACTTCACGATTGTTTGTTATTGTTCCAGTAGAGTTCGTTCACTTTTTAAAAGGCTTCGTTTAAATCTTGGTTTTTTTAAATGCACGCATGTTTTATAAAATAAATGAATAATGTGATTCAAAATTAATGAAGACATTGAATGTTTTTATTAAGATTACTCTCCAATTCTGGAGACAAGAAACACAGAAAAAAAAATCGAGTTTTGATTGTAATCGATAGCATTTTGTATTTAAATTCCGTGAAGAATATAAGATATTTTAATTCAATTTTGTTTTCTGTGTTACTGTGTGGCAACTATCCAAAAATGAAAGTCGAATATATATTAAGTTACGTGTGTGTTGCATATAAACTCTTTAAAATGAATTCTTAAAAAATTTCTTTTTCTCATTTAAGCATACATCTAAATATCATTTTTCATTGCATAATTTTCATAACAGATACTGATTATAGGTTGCTATCAAGTTTTATTTAAAAAGTCCATTTAATTAAATGAATGTAAAAAATAAAAGTTCAATATTTCAAACATCCATTTACCTCAAAATTTGTGTAGAAGTTTATTTAAAACTAATGACAACAAGTTTAAATTAAATTATCATAATTACTGTCCTTTGTTTTTAACTCAATAAAATATTCATAATATTAAAATTTATTCAATACTCTTGTCCCATATTATTATACAAGATATAAGAATTTCTTTTACCATTGAATCTTCAGTCTTTAATTAGTATTCTGACTTATCACATTTCTTTTATGACGACATTTTTCATATTAAAAGTTTTCATTAAAATCATTTTTATTCTCCTGATAACAAACTGTAAACTCCCTCTCTTAAAGATCTAAAAATAGAAATTAATTATAAATATCAACAGAGAGAGAAATTTCAATCAATAAAATTCTCTCATGCCCTCAGATTAAATATGAATTGAAAACAGTTGTAACTGAAATATTTATTAGAATAAATTTAAATTCTAGAAGCTTTTTAGATTTTGATGATGTTTTTTATTCTTCTCGAAACACTTACTACAGTGCTACCAAGGTTTTTTTTTTATATTATTATTTTTCTCGTAAGACAAATTTTTAAGACTACTAATAAAAATTCTTCTAATTTTTTCTTTCCTATTTTTGTTACTTTTATAGAAAGCATTTAAAAAAATTATTTTAAAGGTTTATATTTTTACGAGGATATCTTATTTGATTTTGAATTTTAAGAAAATTTATGATAAAGCTTTTTAACAAGCGAATATATAAGCTGTTTTTTTTTTATCGTTTTTGTTTTTATTTTTTAGAGTTACATTTTATTAAATTAATAATTTATCTAATTTGAATGACTTTTACTGATTATCTCAGTAATATTTCTATTAAAATTAAATAAAATAAATAAAGAATTAACGAAGTTATATTTCAGGAATTCTGATAGCCGTTTGTAAAACTTTGCTGCAACAAAAATCTATGCAATTTGACGTAAATTAGCCAGATATGCTTGTTATATTTCAACACTTTATGCATTGAAAAGATTAATTATAGTTAGAAATATTATTACTAAATTTTCATCCTTTTCATTCTAGATATCATTTACATTAACTACAGAAAATTTAGTTATGAAATTTTATTGCATTACTGGTAAAAATTTATTTTTGAATAATATTACCGTTTCTTTTGTTTAGAGCTGTTGCTTTTTTTCTTTTATCAAAAGATAATTAAATTATAATAAAAGAGTATAATCCTTACTTAAAAAGAATATGAAATTAAATCAAATGAAGTAAACAAAAATAATTTATTATACACTATTTGTATTTTCTGCTGTAAAGTTATGTTGAAAATTCAAGTGGCTTTTTAAATGTTTTAGAAAGGTTATTTTGATAAATTTTTATTGAGAATGATAAATTTTTTAAAAATAGGGAACGCGCAAACTCTTTCAATATCTATAGCGAAAGCATATATATCATTACATCAATGGATGCATTAAATGTAATTTTGGGTATTTATTTGTTTAATTTTAATATTATCGTACTTAAGGTTATAAATTTGGAAGAAAACCTGGTAATTAGCCAACTTTAATTACTGAAAAGAAACTAGATATTTTTTTTTATGTCAAATGGCTATCAAACGTACTAATAAAATGTTTTAAATATCTAGGATAACAGAAAAAAGGATGTCTGACAAAAAGCAGACAAGGCATTTTTTTTTGAAAATTGCCACAAATTCAAATGAGGAGCCTCTAAAATGCTTTCAGTGGGCCATTTGTGTCCCACGGGTCACGGGTTGAAGGCTCCAATTGTAAACAATAGGATTGATCAAAATTTTTATTATCAGAATTTCAAAACCAACTTATATATATATATATATACGAGGAAAATATGTTCTCTGGTATACAAATGAAAGGAAAAATAAAATAAAAAAATAATTTTTATGTTAAGTACTGCCATAAGGGGAACGAAATTTAAGTAGTTGTACTTTTTGATGGTAAAAAGTCAAAGTAATTTTTGTTAAAGAAAAATAGATATTTTAGTACTTCTTATTAACATTTATTAGATGAGATAACTCTTAATAAATAGTTACAAGAAGAAAACATCAGATACACATAACAGTTTCTTTAATATTAAATTTTTAACAAAA
>BMAV01003247.1:87726-100248 GCA_019973955.1 Trichonephila inaurata madagascariensis | reverse complement strand
GGAAAGCATTTTTTACAGATCTTATTTATCTCAGGCTTAGCAGAGTGAAGAGGTAGGTCTTTGGAAAACCTTTGGAGAATATTCGCGTCTCTTTTTGCCAAGATAAAATTACAACCTTATCAGGAGAGGAGAGACGAACAAAAAGATACAGAAAGGCTAAATGGATGTCCTTGACTTCACCTTCATAGTGGGTATTATGAGAGCCAACATATTGGTAAAAAGAAAATAGGTCACCGAAAATGCCAGCATCAGTACCCTGAGTGAAGTCCTAAAGAGAAACATCAGTATAAATAGGAAATCACTCATCAGAAGGATTACGAGTATTAATGCTTTCCAATGCGATTAGTCGAAGAACAGTTGGGAAAAGGTCTTTTTTCCTCACATTCAAAGTCAAGTCCAATCTAACATCGAGAACCACAAACTCCAGTGGATTAATTCAAATCACCTAATTATAGTACCATTTTACAAGTAGGGATTTCAGTTACTTTTTTTTTTAGTCAAATGGACAGCGAATAAAAGAAATAGCATATGTTCCGTATAAATTCTGTTGACCTTATATTGCGTTTAAACCGACATCACTCCCGTGAAAAAAACGACCGAAAGTTCTCGCGCAGGATATCTCATACCCAAGGGTGTTTACATTCTACTTTTACCCTAAAATTTGTATACAAAAGTTAAAAAGGAAGAAAAGTAGGAAATACAATATGTTTATTATATTTTTCACTCGTAAATTTAATTTTTTTGTTATTTTTACAATGGCAATCAGTACATTGTTTATACACTCTCTTAATCTCGTCGTGAGTGAGTGCTTTTTTAAAACTAAACAAATAGGAATAAACTTGACTCTTTAAAATCGAAAATTTTGGAATTTTTCTTTCTTACTTTCTCTTATATTGTTCCAGCAATAGTTTTTTTTCTTCAAAATTTCATCTGAAAAGGATAAAATTTTAGGATAAGAAAGGATAAGAAAAAGGACCAGTTTTCTTCTTTAAAATTACGTTTTCCAAAATGTTTTATATCTCTTCATATAAAACATTTATTTTCAACAGAGTCTCCCTCTTCTAAATCTGGATCGATTTCAGTGGAGGAATCATACTTGCTATTATATTCGTCAGCATTTGATTATTCCTCATCATCACCGCAAAGATACTCATCTGAAAATATTATTGTACTATATCTACTAAATACTGTATCTATTAAAATATCATATTTCGTCATCATAATTACCATAATACGCCATAGCATGAGGAAGATTTAAAACGTGCTCATGCATTCAGAACTGTAACGGCGATTCACGCTCAGGGTATGACATACTCGAAGAGGCAGTATCCAAAAATATACATTTAGAACTCGCCTACAAGCTAAGAACCCTTATTTTCTCGTTTAAATTTTGAGATAAAACTTTAGAAACTTCAGAGTAATCGTCTGCTAATATTTTCTTTCGACTGGAATGTGAAATTAGATATTTATTTTGAAAATGGCTCCTAAAGTTGATAGATGACTTGAAGGTTACGCATCTGCGCTTTCTGAGAAGAAATATTCATATCAACAAATTGTAAAAAGGGGTAAAAAACTCGGTTATGGTATTTTAAAAAAAAAGTATAAAAAATTAGATACATTTGAAAGAAAACAAAGAGCTGAAAGTAAAAATGAATACATGGCAACGAAACCTCATTCAAAGACTGTTCGAACGCAGACAACTATCAAGAAAGTGAAGTCTGGGAAAAGAAAAAAAACCTAAAAGAAAATAAGCCGACTTAAATAACTTAAATATTCCTTCCATCGAAACTAGGGATGCCTTCCGGTACTGTAAGAAAAATCTTTCAGAAAGATTCAAGTTAAAGAAAAAGATGTTTAAACTAATAAGTTCATTTACTTTTGCCAAAGCATATTGCTGAAGGGGAAAAAATGTAGAAAATTATATGAAATATACTTAACTGCTGTAAAATAGAAATTTGTGGTAACACTAGATGAGGCATGGGTATATTTAAGTGACTGCATTGCTCTATGGATGTGGATGACTGTACTAAATGGTTTCGTCAATCTACAGAAAAATTCCCAAAGGGAACAGGGGATATAAGGATTTTGTCACAACGGCAAATTAAAAATAAAAAAATCTCAAGTTAAGCCAAAATTAATTTACTCTACTATCAGCTGAATGTTTTGGAACCAATTTTTGAAGAAGAAATTCTAACCTTATATCAAAAGGACATTGATAAAATATGCTTCATATGGACAAAGCTTCTAGTCACACGTCTAAGTGAACTGTCGCTTATTAAACAAAGGAAGAAATATAGAAAAACAAGAATAAAGTGTATCCCATTGGATGAAATACCTGTAAAATAACTTGATGCTTCTTCAATTAACTTTGTTTTTTCGATTTATTAAAACAAGATTTAGGAAAACGGCATCCCAGAACACTGAACGGACTTCGGAAAATGGTTTAAAATAAATGGGATCAAACCGGCCTGGAAGTATTGAGATAAAGTTTACTTTCTTGGAAAATTCAAGCTTGAGCTTTTGTCAAAAATCACGGATATCAGATGGAAGCAAATCGTGACAAAAAATACAGCAATTATATAAATACAAATTGACTATCAAAAGTTTCCATAAAGTACGAACGACCTTCTGTATATTAGTTTTTAATAGAGCTTCAAAGTAGCTTTCTTTATTTCATATTCTGAATGCATAATTCATCAGAATATAATAATAAGCCAATTGGTGTAGTCTTGATAGCATCGCACATCAAATGGCGGGTAGTATTTAGCAACCATTCTAGTCTATTCCTTTCTTTTTGAGGTCGTAATGAGCGGAATTTCGCAGTAAGTCTGGATTTTATAGATGTCTCTTAGATAGCAAGAGTTAAGATTGCACAATCCCATATAATTCCAGGCAAGGCGCTTAACCAACGGCAGTCTTTTGCTGAATATTATCAATATTGAACTCCCAAGTGAGTTTGTGTTGAAAAAATTGCTCTTAAAAGGGGAGTCGGAAACCTCTATACCGATAATGTTAAATTGGCTGTTTTCGATGTACATTTTCTCAAAATCTGTTTAATGTACAGGCTTAACATTTTTTATACAATTAAAGTACACATTTCTCATTATACTGAAATTAGCTTTTAGCTAATTTTGATTTTTTTCATAGTTTATAAAATATTTGATCAAACATAGTGAAATTTGACCCATTTAAAAAAAAAATTGTAACAAATATATTTTTGAGTTTTTTTATAAAAAGCTCATTTCAGTATATATTAGCCATCATTATAAATATATCATAAAAAATTTACATACCTGTGAACAGTAGTTTCTCAGAAAAGGTACATCGAACATCAAAAATTTACACATTTTGAGATAAATTGATTTTAATGTATACAGTGAGGCTTCTAATCGGGTAGTAAATAAAAAAAAAATAAATAAAAGTCTCAATTTACAGTAAAAGATAAATATTTTGTTTTATATCAGATATTCAACTTTTAAGCAAAAAACAAAGTACTTTGTTTACATTTTTCGCCGTTCAAATGGGCGTGGCCCAGTTTCAACTATTATTTAAAAATAGGTTTCAAGAGCTTCTAATTACCCTAGAAGTTAAAGTAAGGTACTTTTAGGAAGATTAAAATGTATACAATTTTTGAAAATGTAAAAATCTCAAATTGTAAGAAAAAATGAGATTTTATCTTTCCCCTTAAATATTTCTTGTTCGCTCTATACGGGAAAGTTGCATTATCGAAAAATATATTTAGGTATAAAGGTTTGTGGCTTAAAATCATTTGAAAAGACACCAGTCCAAAACTCTAACTACCAAAATCAGTTACTGGTTCTTTCTTTAACAAAGGGATACAAATGGCATTTTCCCCGAGGATGGAACAGTGTTAATTCCCAGCAAATTTAATTCAATAAATAATTAAAATATATAGAGGCTATAAAATAGTTTTTTTGTGTGAAAGTAGACGGAGAATGCATTCTTCAGAATGAACGAAAGAGAATATCTCACATTTAATATGAAAATGATAGTTAAAACAATATTTCTGAAACATGAGTTCCCAGAAATATCGTAAATTAGGTTTTTTTAAAAACAACAGAGCATATTTCTAAAAAGAATTTCAAATTTATGTACATATTTTTAAGATGATTATATTATTACATAAAAACAATAATAATTATTTTATTCCCTAAAGAACTTGGATTTATCATTATTTGTATTTTTGCATGCATAATGAATAAAATAAATAAAAAAAAAAGTAGAGGGTTGATTTTCATCGGGAGCAACAAAAAATTTATAATGTTTTGAATTATCATTTTAAATTTAAAAGGCACACATCAGTAAATATTAACTTTAATTACCGTGTAAAAAATTATTCTTTAGCTAAAAAATCTGGAATATTTTAAACAGTAAATTATTTATTCTTGTACATTTAAAGGAAGGGGATGAGATTAAAAATCATTGAAGAGTCGAAATTTCTAATTCAAGAAATTATTGTGCAATATTATGGAATGTTCTTAATTATTATAATTACACATGTATTGCCTACATCACTACATTACTGGCAGAAATTCATATTTGATTGCATTTTCTCATCTTTTATTTGTCTTGTAATAGTCTTTATTTTATCACAAATCTTCAGAAATACTGATGAAGGGGAAAAAAAGAAAAAAGACCGTAAAATCTCTTAAGTTCCCCAAAAAACCTTTGTATTTCGACGAACTAATTCACTTTTCAATTTCCCAGATTCTTGAAACCTTTTAACTGTAAGTATAAAGTAATATAAATTTGTCTGGTAGATAGAATTGATCCTTTTGTTGGGCTTTCGAAGAGCTTATTAAAAATACAAAAACAATATGTATCATTTCAATTTCAATAAAAAAAAACTTCATCTTTTAAATCATTTTCATCACTTTTAAGTTATTCATCTTTTAAATTACTCCTTTTCTAAAATTATTCAACTTTTGAAGTTGCTCTTTTTCTAAAATTATTCAACTTCGAAATTATTCTTTTTCCAGAAATAATTATCTTTTAAAAATACACTAAGAATAATTTTAATAATTCAGCATATTTATTGTGCTAGTTTTGAATAAATCATGATTTATAGTCTAAAATATTTAAATTTGTATTTCTATTTATTTAATTAGTCATTTTTTATTTTTCTAAAGACTAAAGAATGTGGTAAAAAAAGTTTAAATGGAAAAATGCATTTTAGGCAAGCACAAATATATTCTCTTTTTTAAAAAAATATATTTCAGTTGAGATTTATTATACTCTCGTATTCTTACATCTAATTCTGTAGCTTCATTAATATTATGAGAATTAAAATAAATTGCAAATTTACCACTCTATGGTATTTATATATCATTAATATAAAATGACTAATAGTTTTTTTATTCTTTTTAAATCGATATCACTTTTCTTACATTTATATTGCATTCCCTATTCTTAGACAAACATGGATTAAAGAATGTCTTTTTATACGGAGTCTTGCACATTTATTTTACATTTCCTATTTTAATCAAAGATATTTTATCAAAATGAAAATATGTTTTATGATTGTTTCCCTTCAAAAGTGGTATAAGTACTTAGGTAATATTTTTAATACGAGTTGCTTTATTTTTGCTTATTATCTATTTAAATATTAAAAATGATAACAATGTCTGAAATAAAAAGGAAGATATCTTTTCTATCTTTTTTATAAAATTTAACGTTTTTTTAATTTTAACCTTAGTTACATTTGAATTGACAAACTGTGATAATAATAATATTAGAAATTCTTTCGCTTTTTTGGGGGGTGTTTGTATATCTTTCACGTAATCCCAAGCTTTTATTTCTATAGATATACTTTGATGTCTTGGATATATTCAAAATTGAGATATGTTCATTTTTTTTAGTTTTAAATTTATTTCTGAACATTTTGGAACATTACACTAAAATCGTCTGTGAAATTTATAATTATTTGAAACATATCTTAAAAATACATTTTTTTTCACAAGTTTTAAAATTTACAGAATGATCTTCACTTATATTAATACGAAGAAAAAAAACTGAATACGAATAAAATTTGATGAAAAAATAAAATAAAGTAATAAAATCTGTTAACTGACCATGTAGGGAAAACAATTCAGCATAGTGTATCTGATATAAAGCTGATCTTTTAAATTTTTTAAATCCTTCACTTGTAATTAAATTCAATATGAAAGCGCGTGCGCGGGAATGGAAAATCTGTTTCTCTTTCTATACGGGGTGAGAACACATGATGGTCCCGATTTTAAAAAAATCATATCTATGTAACTTTTGCCTATACAGTAGAACCAGTTTTTGTGCGGTATTTTTTATGCGATTTATTTTGTGCGATTTTATTTTTGTGCGATTTTTTATGTGCGATCTTTTTTTTTATGCGGTGTATGAATTTCAATGGTTTGGCGCCACTGTATTGTTTTTTTTATCTATTTAAGAGTGGCGTAACGGATAATGTTAGGACCACCGTCCCCCTTGAAAGTCAGGTTTCGCCTTTAATACGTTATAAATACATATTCAGCGTTAATCAGGCCTTGTGTCCCTAGTGTTCAACCTCCCCGAGGCAGGATTTAAT
Organism: Trichonephila inaurata madagascariensis; assembly: GCA_019973955.1. Taxonomy (NCBI): domain Eukaryota; kingdom Metazoa; phylum Arthropoda; class Arachnida; order Araneae; family Nephilidae; genus Trichonephila; species Trichonephila inaurata. Next base: position 93,668 of record BMAV01003247.1, on the reverse strand, counting down.
GGCTTTGGCGCCACTGTCATGTTTTCTATCTATTTACCAGTGATGTAACGGATAATGTTAGGACCCCCCTCCCTCCTGAAAGTCAGGTTTTGCCTTTAACATTTTATAAATTGGGTAAATACGTATTTAGCGTTAGTCAGGCCTTGGGCCCCTAGAGACCAGCCCCTTCCCCCGTGATGCGGGGGTGTACGTCACGCTACTGAAATGTAGACACTTCAAGACGTTATGTTCGCTTCAATCATGTATATCTGGTTATAGTGACATTTACAAGCAACTATATATAACCACCCGTCCTTCGTCAGAAAAACTTATCTCTTACTTTATGTTGCCAAAAAATAAATGAATTGAAATTGTACTCCTTCAAGTGACGAAAGCGATTTTGAACTTATTCATCACAGCGCTTTGGATTAGGATGAGTAGCAATAAATTATGTGTGTGCATTTTGAAAACTTATCCGTGTAAACAATGAGAAATTAAATGTTTTAAAAACGTTTCCATGTGTAATATTTAATTATTTATATTGTTATGGAAGTACTATTACATAAATTTCGTAAATAATATTAATATTTTATAAACGCGACTTTTTTTTATGCGGTCCCTATCCACAGCGCAAAATTTTTTTTCTGTAGTATTTCCACGAATTAGTTTGTTACATGTAAGAATTTATGAAATTTTTGAATATTTTTTGTGCGTTTATTTTTAAGCGGTCCCTATCTACCGCACCCCCCAAAACAGGTTCAACTGTATTACAATAAGTGATAAATGAATGTAAAGAGAAGTATACCAAGTTTTTTCTTCTACCAAAGATCAACAGCACATTCAAGATCGCTGTGATCGAAATCCAAACAAGGCGACAATGACAGAGAAGAGTTTTTGAGTATTAGAGTATGTACGGGTTTTTCCAGTTATTTCGGTGCAACATGCATTTAGAAATCGCTACGGAAAAGTAGCACCAACCAAGAAGAGCATTCTGCGATGGTAGCATCAATTTAAGAAAAGAGGCTGCGAGTGAAAAGAAAGGCAGCGGCTGGCTAAGAGTGTCGGAAGAATCAGCGGAGAGGGCGAGACAGAATTTTGTTTGAAATCCACGGAAATCTACAAGAGTTGCAGCCAGTAAACTGGAAAATTTTCAAAAAAAAAAAAATTTTTTTTCAAGCCGTATCATTTGCAATTGATGCAAGAAATAACAGAGGATTTCAAGAAAGCATGTGTGCAGCATCATGAACCATTGATAGAGTGATGGTACAAAATGTATGGTACGAACTGGGTTACAGATTGGACATAGACCTTGTAACTAGAGGGTCCCACATTGAACATTTGTAAAAGAAAGAAAACAAGCTTGGTATATTAAAGATTGGTTCTCTTTACATTCATGTATCACTTATTGTAGTTTCGGTAATATGGATTTTTTAGAATAGGGTCCATCATTTGTACTCACCTTATACATACAGTTAAATTTGAAAGTTATTCTGACACGTAGTCGAAATAAAACTCAGGAGAAATTATAAAAATATAACAATGCAGGCTGTGAGGCTATTTCCACTCATGCATTTTTTGGTGTAGATTGAACTCATTTAGTTGATTTAAAAAAGGTAATTACTCGCAAACCCATGATCTGAGTGTCAAAATCTAATGATTTAATAAACAACCTAGAGAAGTAATGAAGGAACTTATGGAAGTGTGGTCGGGTTTCTTTTGGGGGGAGTGAGTGAATATAAACGTCGCCCTATTCAGCTACTCGAGGACTTTTGGCAACGGACCTCGTAATTTTGAACCACGGTAAAATGACGAGAACGACACCTGAGCCGGCACCTCCCTGTCCTAACTTCCACACCACACCAATGGGAGGACGTTTGAGGTCACGGCAGATTTAACTTGCATCACTTTAGTGGTATTGGGCTCGAACTCATGACAAGGCCAGCTACGATCAGATACCTTGACCACTCTGCTACCGCGGCCACCCAACTTCACCAACAATTTGATATTTCACTTATAAAAAGAGGCAGAATTCAAGTAGCTTTCCAAGGGTATTTTGGACACGTACGTTATTTTTACACTGCTGGCCACACAAAATTCAGCACCAAGAATGACCAGAGATATCATAGTGAAATTTATTGGGCAGATAACATGTTGTACAAAGATCAAATGATTAAAATTACAGCCTCCTGTAACGTGTGGAAGATGACAAAATCAGTAGTAAGTGTAACCGCCATTGTTGGCTATAACCGCTACCTCCGCCTCGGCAAAGAATCAAAGAGGCTTTGTATGTATTCTTGGGGTACAGTAGTCCATGAGGCTTCCACATATTGCCAAAGTTGATCTGGAGTAACAGCAGGTAGTGTATCCGGGCCAGTCGCTGTGCAAGAAAGGGTCACACATTTTCGATTGGCGATGGACCGGGAGAACAAGCAGGCCAAGGAAGCAATTCAATCTGATGGGTAAAGAAGAACTCCTGAACATTTCATGCTACGTGTGGTCGTGCATTATCCTGTTGGAATAGGGCTGATGGTGAGCGTTGAATGTATGGGAGGGCTCCAACTCCTCAGAGATGTAGCACTGGATGTTTAGACTACCAGCAATGGGTACCAGAAGGGAGCGACAGTAAAATACAATATCACCCTAAACCATGATAACGGATACAGAACCAGTGTGGCGATGCATAACGCAACAGTTCAGCCGCCTCTCAACACGGTGTCTCTAAACGCGAATCCAACCATCATGAGGTTGCAGGCAGAAGCGGGATTCGTCAGTAAAAACAATGTCGTTTCATTCCATTGTCCATGTCCGCCATTTATCGCTCCATTGGTGGCGCATATTCTAGTGGATTCCTGTCAAGGGTAAACGAAACAAGGAATGCCTTGTGGACATTCCAGTTTGATGAAAATGACGTCGAATGGTACGAGCGAACACTGAATGATGCGTTACAGACTGAATCTGCTGTGCTATGGTTCATGGATGTGGCTGCGCGATCCATCAATGTCATGAGCCCAATCAGTCTGTCATAAAGGGCAGTGGTGCAAAGAGGTGGGTGAGATCGGCCCTAGTGCTCTTGTTAAAGCCATTGGTAGTTGTTCTGGATACTGATTTCTCAGGATCTATGCACCCAAATTTCTTGAAAATTAGGACTTTTGCTATTTCTAGTATAATATATTTGTCCAATAAATATCCTTTTGTTATCTGCCTTTTTTCCAAGTCTAGCAATTTTCATGGCCAGTAGTGTAATTTGCTTACTAATGTATCTATGAAATATCGTCTGCAGATTAGACACTTTAATTGTATTAATATTAATCGTTTTGCGGCTTTCGAAATATGTATCTGGCAATGAAACTTTATTTATTTTCTACAGTTTTTAGAGCTAATTAATTTAGTCTGAATCAGAGATTCAGTTAATATTTCATAATGCGATCGAATTGAATAATAATATTAGAATTATTATAAGGTCGATACGAAAGTAGAACATTTTCAAGTATTTGTTAAAGTTGTTTGTTTAGTATACGAAGCGATGTGATTTTTATGTAACTTCTATATTTTCTAATAAAATTTCAAATTTTGATTTCGAATTCGCATTTATAAAAATAAGTGTGATTAAGATATTTTCACTGAATTTTTAATAATCAGAAATGTTATCCAAGCTAATCTTAGAATATAGGGTGATATCATTTGAGTAATATCATTTTTGCATGTATGCATTAAACTAACAGGAAAATGAAAGTAAATTTGCAGAATTCCTCGAGACGCAAAATGTTAAAATCTGTAAATTTTATTTGATAATCTTGAAATTAAGTTATCTCGGATAAGGACGAAATAGTCTTTATTGAAGAACATTTGTAGTTTTTGTAACTTTTAATTAGAGTGCATACCTTTTTTTTAATGATATTTTCTACCTGGGGGGGAGGCTATTGTTCGAACTAGCAAAAAAATCATAGATGCAACTACAGTTAATGGTTTATATAGTTAGTTACAACTACATTTAGTAGTTTTTGTGGGAAGTGAAAACACAAAGGTGTACACTCCTTAAAAATATTAAAAAGCATTCTATTAAAAATATGTTCAACAGAGAACATTGAAATAAGAGTTAAAATTTACAAAAAAAAAAATAATCTCAGTTTTACATGAAGTAACTAAAAAAGAATTAAAATATTTAAAAACCCAAAAATTCACAAATTTAGCTGGAGATAATGAAATTTTATAAACTTTTCTTATAAAACTTGTACAATGTGTACTAAAATTTTCTCAGTATACGATTTCCAAGCATATTATTCTATATGAACTTATTTTTATTATCTTGAATTATTTTTCTTTATTAAATAACTTTTCAAAATAAATATTTGCTTCCTTTTATAAATCTCTTTAGAAGATTATCATTTGAAAAGGGGCTTCATTTGTATACCCTTTAGGAATTTAATTTTTTTCTGTATTTATTAAGCATTGAAAATTTTTTTCTTTGAAAGATTTCCAACATTCAGATGAAAAATAAGATTTCTGATTCTTTATTTTTCCTCTATAAACACCCTTTATACTGATCTCTGAAAATACGTTTGTTTGTTTTTTTCTTTTAATCGTACATTTTAAAATCATTTGTGATAAAAAAAAATAAGGAATACTTTTTCTGTCTTCATTGGTTCATTGGAAAATAATCATTGATTAAAAATAAGCAACTATAAATTATTTCTGTCTTCAAAGAGAAAATTTGGAGAAATTTCTTTGATGATCAAAAGGTTTATTTATCAAAATTAGTTTAAAAAATTGTCACAGAAGCTTAAATAAATGTAGATATTAGTTTTTAACAGGCTCATTACATTCTTCACCTACACTATTTTATCGGTGATGTCTTAAAGAACAACAATTCATACTGTACCTCGCTCTTGCATGGTATATTCTTTCAATAGCATGAGTCCCCGCGATATATATATATTTCGTTATCTAATAACAAAATTTTCTTAAAATGATTCTCCTTTTTAAAGATGTTTTTGGTAAATTTATGGGGTCTCAGGGGTGTTAAATTTCTCTAGAGGTCTGAAAATATAAACAGTTTTCAAACAGGTATAATTCTTTTAAATTTAAATTAAATAATTCGAATCTTTTACACATTATTTATAAAGGAATGGGGTTTCAGAAAAGTATAAAATGTTTAAAATATAATCATAGTTTTAAAACTTATAAGCATATGAAAATAAGAAACTTTTCTATAAGAAATATTCATTTAGTTTTACGTCGCGCATGCTATTTTCTAAAATAGTAGCTTTAATTACTAGTTATAAGTTGATTAATAAAGTTAAATGTATTTTCATTACACTGTAGCTATTTTTATATAAATAGAATAATAACTTACATATTTTAATAAATAAAAAAATACGTTTTTTTAAAAAATTAAAAAAATTGCAATGTTTTACTAATATTTTGAAATAAAAAAGATATATAAGTAAAAGATAAAATTAGGCAGGGCTTAAAGAGTATGATGCATTTTATAATTCTATAAAGTTTTATACATCAGAGGCTACTATTTTAGAAAATAGTGTGCGCAACGCAAAAATACTTAATATTTATCATAGAATTTTCATATGCTTATGAATTTTAAAATTATTATTATATTTTAATCACTTTATACTTTTCTGAAGCCCCATTCTTTTATAAACAATGTGTAAAAGATTCGAATCATTTACTTTAAATTTAAAAGAACTATATCTGTTTGAAAATGGTTTATATTTTCAGAACTCTAGAAAAATTTAACACCCCTGAGACGCCTTATAGCAGATTGAAAACTTCATCAACAAGTTGAAAGTTCATCTACATCATTGAGCAAACTTCTGTTATTTGTTCGTTTTTGAATTGGTTGAGCCCCATTGATTACAATATGGATCTATCAACATCATTGCGCAAATTTCTGTTATTTGTTCATTTTTAAATTGGTTGAGCCACATTGATATTACTATAAGGATCTA
>BMAV01003247.1:67880-87716 GCA_019973955.1 Trichonephila inaurata madagascariensis | reverse complement strand
TATCAACATCATTGCACAAACTTCTGTTATTTGTTCATATTTGAATTGATTGAGCCCCATTGATTACAATAAGGATAATAATCTATTTCACATTTTCCTTTAAGTACCCAATAAACGTCTCCTTTATCTGTTTCTAATCCCAATAAGGGTGACATAAGGATTAGTTTCCAATGGAGGGTGACATTTTTTCATAGAGATCGAATGATGTATATTGAAGTTTTAACGAAATATCGCAATTATGTATTAAAATTGGATAGTGCGTATAAAACATTGTTGATTTTTGTAATGATTTAGTTAAATTCAGATCAGTGCTCCGAATCAAATTACCAACTATAGTTTTCTGAATTTTGGGTCAGTCTCGATAAGGTGACGAAGATTACATATACAGTAAAAATACGTTTAACGTCGAAACGTTTAAGACGAAATATCGGTTAACACGAAATAATACATCGGTCCCATCAAACTACTATTTATTTTCATGCATTTTTAACACGAAACAAAAACCACTTAACACGAAAAGATTTCCCTTCTGGGAATGAACAAAATACGGAAAACACCAGCCAAATTGAACTGTCATATTGTATCATCAGAAGAATTCGTTGCAGTAGTTCATGATAATGTGTGTACAGCCTCAATTATGGCATACGAAGACATTTTGGAGTCTTCCAAAGCTCAATATTATTGATGCAGATTACGACGATGAAAAGGAAATAAAAAAATGCAACTTTTGTTTCCACATCCTCCGAAATGAGGAACATCATGAAAATTATGCGTAGTTATTTAGACGCACATTCCAATGGCGAAATGAATAACAAAATGGACGACACCAAACAATTTAATGACAATTTGATGCTTAAAAAGACAATGCAAAGAAAAATATCAGATTATTTTCTACAAACGCAATAAATGTTTTGTTTTTCAAAAAACTTTAAAATTTTGTGGTAAATTTTATTAAGTTCTGATGAATGTTTTTGTTTCATCGATTTTTATTAAATGCATGCATATATACTCTAATAGACAATTTTATTGAATATATATCTTTATTTTATTTGCAACATCCTTTAACACGAAAAAATATTTCAGTCCTCTCTGTTTCATGTTAAACGATTTTCCCTGTATAGCTATTTTATTTTTCACTCTGCTTCTTTTCTTTCGCTTCTTTCCTGGTAATCATATGAAATCTACCGTTTTGTACAGTGAGTGGTCTCTTGACCTCTGGAAAATATATGAAATTTTATAAAGTTATCTGCATTGAAATCTCAAACTTCCAAGTTTTCTAAGAGAGTGCCATCCAGTTGTAGTTTATTTTATTCCAGACCCAAAGTGTCGGCTGGTGATAACCCACGAAACAAAAGAACGATCCTTTCAAATATTTGCTCAGTAGTCATATCTTTTGTCATAATAATAAGCTACAAACTTTGGGTAATAAGTTCATATATATAGTTGGTTTAGTAATATATAATTTTTGTATTTTATTGTTAGTGGAGTATTTAAACACAAATTCAAAAACTTACTGTAAAATGTCAATTCAAAGGAAAACGTCGAAAGAAATAAAAAAATATGAGCAAGCTACACTCTGAAGTGGAGAAAGATGAAAAATTTTGAGAGTTTAGATGGTACATAGGATCTATTGGACACTGACTGAGCAATTCGACACAGATAATGATGAAGAGAAAATTGTGACTATTCGTAGGAAAAGAAAAGGAATGAGATGGTTTTCTAATTCCGATGACGAATATGAAGAGAACAATTAGAATATTGAAATTTCAATTGATGGAACTGTTCAGCAAAAAACTCAAGAAGTTTCTGAATGTCGAAGATCCCCACTTTATACTATTTTCAGAGACATGCTAGGAACAAAGGGATATTCGAAACGCAATATTACAAAGGACAAAGTAAGGAGAGTGCATACTGAATAAAATTGAAAAACTGCAAAGACGAATAAATTTTATTTTTATTTGCACAGCAATATCTATGCAAATTAAAGAAGTAAAATGTAATTCCGTATTTCTGTAACATTTTTATAATTGTTAGATGACAATTATTTTGTGTTTTAATGCCAATGATAAATTCATTATTATTTTTAATCAATTAGAAAGAAAATGAAGTTTTTATTTAAAAAAATGGTCATTTAATCTTCCTCGGTAAAAAAGGTATTTATAAAATGGCGGTAGGTTTATTGTTAATAATTTATTAATTATGATTCTCACAACTGTAATTGATTTTAATAAAATAACCATGAAAAATTTGAAAAGTTAATTAACCCCAAAGCATATCATTTGCTACGTTGTTCGGGGTTAGAGGATTTTATGCTATTAGTATCAAAGAGCAAAACAGTTCTTCAGGAGCAATGAAATTTATTGTCTAAAAACGATCTTTAGAAAAGACAGCAGCAAAATTCGCAAAATAAATCCTAGAAGGCCTTCACGCCTTCTGCGGCGCTCATACGCAAATATCAGTGTCTAATAATACAATTACGTAGTGATTAAGATTATTCGCAAGCACTCGCTTGATCGTAGCAACTAATCGCTATTCGACTCTTAAATGGTCAACAAAAATAACTCAGCTTCAGCGAGCGATTCCTGTTTATAGGCTGCACGGATTTTTCTCGAAAGATCTGCTTAAGGTATTCGACTACCCTAAAATCATGATTTTTTTTAAAGAAATTGACATTTTTTTTTATGATTTTATTTTATAGCCATCTTAATAGCTTTATAACAATACCAAGTGGTTTATTTTCCGTTCACTACAACAAAAACTACAAGTGCTTTAGTAAAAGCAGATGCCATAACTTTAAGCAAGATGTCAAACTTTAAAATGCGTTTTTTTCGAAAATCTCAAACGGGGACAGCGATTGCTCAAAGAGCTTTTAAAATAATTTGCTGAAGTTTTGCGTGTACGTTCTGTATAACAGTAAATGTGTTTCAACTTTCAGGTTTATCAATCTCTGTTGTGTTACAAAGTTTGCAGTTCTTTATGTGAATATAATCACTGTTTCTTAAGTAATTATATATAATAACTCAGATAAAATGCTCTAGTTTTTGTAAAAATAAAAATATCTCTTATCCTGAAAGTCATTTAAAAAAAGAATAACAAAGGAAGGCATTAAAATTGAAAAATTGAGAATTTGTTCATTTACTATTTGTACAGAACGGGACCCGTTTTTATAATTTGTTGACAATTTTTACTCATTTTTTCCCATTTTAGTAGTAATAATTTATTTTTCTCTTTTTAATTTTAGCATATTTTTTTAGCATAGTTATTTCAACGTGGGGCGGGATGTTACGTACTCATTACGTCATCTCTGGTCACCGCGCCCCTCTGGCAGGGGAGAAATGGAACAATCCCCCTTTCGTGTATTTCTTTTTCTGTGTGTGTTGTTTGTTTTCGTTTTTCGTTCGAATAAAGAAGTCGCTTTGGTAAAAAGGGTAAATTCGTTATTTCGCATTTAAATTAAAGCATAAGAGCTATCGACACGTGTACAAAACATGTACACGTGTAAAAATGTACTAAAATAAATGTAAAAACCATAAAAAAATCTCCATATCTACATTTTTTTAAAAAAAAGTTATCGCAAATAGTCGGATACCTTAAACCATATAGATCGTGATGTTTATAGATTTCTCCAGTAATTTCCAAAAGCATTCATATGATTGCCAAGACGCCAATTTTCCTAATTTGGCCGCGAAAAATGATGCCAATTTGGCTCTATCGCCAATATCTTGCCGTATCCATTGAAAAGCCATTAGAATGTAAGGCATGACTTTGCTTGTGAATTTTACAATTTTAGCCTAAAATAAATACTTCAGAAAGTAATATTAATGTATTACACATTCAGATATAAATAATTTACACTATTTTAAACACTCATTACACAAATTTTATAACACATTGTTATCGCTTGGGAATAAAAAGGGAACAAGCGGCAACTATGAAAAAGAACATTCAACTCTAAGATCGATACAGTGCTACCATTGCATGATAAAAACAATGCACAGAAAATATAATTTATTGAATTAGACGTTTAGAAATGAAAACGTGAATATAAATGTTTCCACTTACTCATTATGCATAATCAAAATAAGAGAGAATAATTTTCTCACAGCTTTGAGGAAACAATTGTTATTATCCGAATAATGTGTCTTTCGTAAATTGTATAAATATCAGAGAACACACATCATGTCATGCATCATCTATACCTATTGACTGTTTTGAGAGTTTTAAGAAATAATAAATGAGTTTCTAAAAAAGAATTGGAGTTTTTTGCCTTAAGAATTAAGACTGAAGAACCTGCTTGGTTATTTAGCGTTGAATTAAATTGTATTAAGCCAATAGAATTATTTAAATAAGTGACACTGATCAAATGAACAGAATTTTTAACGCCTGTTAGTTAAAATATCAAATTTGTTTTGTTTGTGAGAAATAATAAATTACTTTATTCCAATTTTATTTTTTCTTCCATTAGTTTTCTATTTCTTAATTATTATTTTTGCAATTCATATATATTTTTATAAATAAAAATAAGAAAGTGTTGATGATATGAGAGTAAAATAAATCTCTTCTAACTTAACACAGCGTTTTATTTTTATTGCTAAATCTGTCATTTTTAGCATCTAAGCAAATTAATTACTTAAAAAAAACCTTTACATGTTTATATGAAAATAATTATTATACACAATATAATTAGAAATTAAGTTATCTCAAGGTATCCGACTACGTTCGGAGCCGTAGTTTTGCAAAAGCGTACAAAAATTTTTTTTTTTTTTTTAATATTTAACGTGACTTAGATTAGAATACAATTATAAAAATTTCTTAAGATTATATTACTACAATAAAAAATTGTTTAAATACAATATTTTGACAAAAAATTCACTTAGAATTACCTATTTTCAAAAGATTCTTCTTTTATGAGAAATGCCTCTTTAATAATAATGTTTTATTTATATATAGCTAAGACTTCTCCAGAGAACCTGAACTAGAAGTTTTGAAAAATTCACATTATCTTCAGAGTTACTACCAGTTAAAAGAGTTATCGATGCTTTTTTTTGCTAAAAATTTTTCCATTCTGATGTATTAAAATATAGATAAATCCACTTTTAAGTTATATATTTCGAAAATTCTAGTTCCAGCTCTGTAAAGAAATCTGATCCATATATAGGCAAAATAAAATTATTATAGAAGAATTTTCCATAAAAGGAAAATGTTTTGAAAATAGGTAATTCTATATTAATTTTTTGTCAAAATATTTTGTGACAGGTCTTTACGCGACCTTCACACTAATCCTCTTGTAGAATCTTTATGCTAGCATTCGCGTTTAATTTACAGCCATTCCTCTTCAAGAAGAAACCCTGATATGTAGATTAGTTCGAGTATATAAAGTCAGAGTTTTGTAATTGTAAGGGAGAAAGAGCTGAGAATATGTTGCGGCGTTACGGAGGTGAGATAGAATTGATTTTCGCAACTTAAATTAAGAACGGAGTTTGCCACTATACTAAATTAGTGGATTGGGAATTTATAGTCAAAGATTGATTAGGTTAAACTAAATTGATTACTTGCGCTTTTTCACTTAGAGTTTATTGCTTTCTCTATATCACTCCCAGGGCATTCATTTGTGGTTACTTTTTATTGATTAGTGTACTTGAATAGTAATAAATAATAATTGTTATGGAAGTTTCGGGTCATACTTTGTTCCCTCCCACACCCTTAGGTAGGCAGGACGATGAGGGAGAAACTTCAAGGGGAAGTCGCTCATAATTTCATTTAAATAATTTTTTATTGTAATCGTAATAAAGTTATTAAAGAAATTTTATACGTGTATTCTAATCTAAGTGACAATAAATATAAAAAAAAATATTCGTTTGTACGCTTTTGCAAAATCACTGTTCCGAACGTAGTCGGATACCTTGAATAATCAATATTCGAATTTTTTTTAAAGAAATATTCATCCTTACATGCTGTGTCTTTTCTTTTTTTAAATTAGTTTTGAATTTAATCAGCAACCCCTTTTTCCCTACAGCCCTGAGACATGATTATAGAGCAATTCTAGTTTCTACAGAAAATTTCTCTTTTACACAATTTTTATTACTAGTATACAACTTAATCTCACATATTTTATTCCTCAAGTATTTTGTGTGTGTTGCCCATCTCTTCCTTATAAAAACTAAACATGGATGCTGTCTCAAAAACTTTGTATATAACTCTGCTTTTAAATCAAAATTTGTTCCTTGAACATTTGCTTCATATTTTTCAATTTTGTTTAAAATGTATTTTAAGGAATAAAATAGACATTAAGAATGTTTTTGCTTCTTCATAAACCACCAGTAAAACTGATTTTTCCATTAGTTAGAATAATTAGAAAAAATAGTTCTCCCTTCTTAAATTTAATTATGTAACTTACTTGGAAATTTCAATTAGTTTCTATAAAAATAAAGAAGCACTACTTTATAAAAAAAATACGAAAGAAAAAGTGTTATTTTTACATTCTATTCTTAAAAAATAAAATACTTTCTTACTGTTTAAGTTTTAAAGTTGCGAAAAAATAAATTATATATTCTTAAAAATTTCTAATTTCTCTTAAGTTTCTTTCAAAAGTATAATTCCCCATTACAATGTGCATTTCATTTGAATTTGAATGTAAAAATAAAATAAATTAAATATCTAATGCATATTTTAAATTTCCAAGATTTGTTCCTCAAAATAATTTCTTTGGGAATTTCTATCGCAAATTTACAATTTCCTTCAAAGAAATTTTTCCAAAAACAAAAAAAAAAAAAAAATAAAAACCCGAAAAGAGTTTTATATGATATATATACAAGCTACTTTTTTTAAAGAAAATACACTTTTATTACATTTTTATGTTTCTCAGAACATCTCTGTTTTAAAAATTTAATTCTGAGAATTTCCTGTCTTGCATTTAGATTACATGTCTTTTTTTCTTTAAAATCGATTATCTCGATCAATGCCTTCACGTAGAATTTATAGAGTTTCGAAAAAATGAAAAATGTTGTTTATATAAGAAATGTAATTTGTAATATTTGCAAGAAAATAATACTTTGAATATGGTGAATGTTGATAAAAAAAGTGAATTCATTTTGGATTTAAGTAGTGTAAATACCATTTTACTTATATATATATATATCTGTATATACAGAGAGAAAGAGGGATTAAATTTTTTTTTAAATAAAAAATATGGAAATTCCTTAAAAATTAATTTTTTTCTCTCAAATTTATCATAATGATATATATTTTATCCTCGGCAAGTTAAAAGAATAATACAGGGAAGAAAGAAAGATTAAATTATACAATTTTGTTTGTATATTTGTCTTATCATGAAATGTAAGCCAAATAGTTCAATGGGCTGAATTCATGAGACGTCAGAGTCACGTGATAATGACAAATACGTGTTTCTAGCCAATCACATCCTACATTCATTTGACGTCATAATCATACGATAAATGCAATCATGCGTTTCCAGTTAATCAGACCATACTCTTCGTTGATGAAAACTTTTGCTCTTTGCAGAAATTTTCTTTTAAAAACAAGTAATATAAAAAAAAATTAAGTCAATTCCTACTTAGACCAACAAAGAAAATTTTTATTTTAGCTACTTACAATTAACTAGTTACAATTAATATAAATATGTATATACATAGGACAGAATCCCAACATTAAGTGGTAACTAATTTTTATTAATTATCATTAAAGTATTGTATTGTCATCCAAACAATTGTGTATATAAAATTTCAGTTCAACTGAAAGCTTTAAAACGTGAGAAAAAAAAATCTTTTAAAGTTTTGACTTAAGTCGCTAAAAATGAATCCAACGTGGCTGTATCTGTTCTTCTTTAAATAACTAGTTTTAGTCAATTAATTTTAATTAATTATACTTAAATTATTGTAGTTTTACCCAAAACAATAGTGTATAGAAAAGTGCAGCTCAAACGAGCGCTTTAAAGTGTGAGAAAAAAACCTTTTCATGTTTTGACACAAGTCACCAAAAATGATTCCAACGGGACTGTACTTGTAATGCATGGAATAATTAGTTTTAATCAATTAAATTTTATTAATTATAATTAAATGACTGTATTGTCATCCAAAAAAATCATGTATATAAAATTTCAGCTCATTGTAGCGATTTAAAATGTATTTTATTAACGATTGAAAATTCCACCAAAATAAATAAATAAAAAAATAGAGAGTGTGAGCCATTAGTAGAATTGAAAATGAACATAACTGTCAACAAAAATAATGTACATAAGTAAGCAAAATACACATAATTTTCACGAATAAAACAATTTTTTTAAAAAAAATTTATAATCTTTTTGATTTTTTTACTATATTTGAGCATCTTTACCCAATTATAAAATGTTATCTAAATTTTACAAACAGAACAACTGGTACAAGTTAATTTAATGTCAGTTTTGAATTAAGATGTGAACATATGTGATTGCCTTTATTATGTGTCCTTCATGAATTGAGGCCATTGAGATTGAAGAGGTATTTATATTTATTCATTTGCATTTCTCCTTTAGAAAATTTTTTTGTGTATAGATTTAATATTCGAGATAAAGATGAAAAATATTTATATTATTTTTCAATTTTTTCCAAAAACTTTGAAATAAAGAATTTAACTTTTCTTCAGAAAAGAGTTTTTTTTTTAACATTATTTTTAAACATTTTACACATTTATTAAATTAGTATTTAAAAGATCTTTTATTAAGATAAAATATATTTAATGAATTACATGTAAATAATTCTAATTTCTATTGAAGTATAGTTACATTCATTCCATTTTTTCAGTATTAATGTATACTTTTAATTTTAAAATGTTTCACATTTTGAGAATCTTGAAAAGTGATGAATTTTAATAATCTTTACTTCAGCGTGTTTCTCAAACTGTGGGGCGCGCCCCCCTAGGGGGTGTAATAATTCTACTAGGGGGGGGGGCGCGAGCATATTGAAAAGTCGAAAACAAAAGATTATTTAAGAAAATTATTAATTTATGGAAAGTAAACAAACAAAATACATTCTGACATAATAAAAAGTAAAATACATATTTACACTGATATAATGCACTTATATAAATGTATCAGTACGGCACCAGTATTTTGTAATTAATTTAACAATACTAAGTTTAGAACAAGATTAAATATTACCAGTGACCCCATGAACGTGTCATACAAAAAATTTATATTTATCTTGATAGTTTGTACGGTTTATAATTAATCTCTTAACTGCCGGTTAAAAGTTTCACAAATCCTTCCCCAATGCCACTATTTTCCACATAGACGCACGTATGTGATATATTGGGGACCGGGGGGGTCGCAGAAAAGGAATAAATAAGCAAATCCTATGAAATAAATAAATCCTTCGCAAACACCGTTAAGGTCCATTTATTGCTTTCCAAAGCCTTCGGAATAATTCTATAGAGAGCATTGCAGAGAAAAGATCGTGCTTCGGAAAGACGTATATATTCGTGTCCGGGGTAATTATCGTTTTGGTTGAGAGAGGCGTTTATATACGTCGGTGGCACTTAAGAAGTTAAATTCGTGTTTTAGAATTAGAGTCAAAATATTGTATGGAAGGGGGGGGGGGCCCGGCACGATGAAAATTGTGATTGAGTATTGGGTCTCAAATAGTGAAAGTTTGAGAAGCACTGCTTTAATTTGATAAAAGTTTATTTTTTATTATATGTACTATATTTCAATCGACTTTTCAGATAACCGTGTTAGTTAAACGAGTTACTTTTTATCCTTTCGTAATTATTGCTTTGAAAAATAAAATATTTCATTCCCTTTTCAATTTGATTATTTATTTGCTAGCCAAGAACATTTTAGTTATTTTCGTTTTTCACATCTTGCAAGTAAATGAAACAAAAATAATAAAAAAAAGATATACTAAATATATTATCCCCATTTGATAAGATACTTATTAGCATACGCATATAAATTAACATTAAATTTTCTGTCCAAATTATTAATTACGTTTCGATGATATTTTTCTTTATCCATCAAATATTTCTTCGTATATATTAATTTAGTAAATGAAATATTTGGTGTTGAGTGGTTCGGTGTTAGGTTTTACATAAAATTTTTCTCCTCGAATTTAAATGTAAATTGAGCTAATTTTTTTTACTTATTAAAATTGGTTTTAAATTTATGGTAATGAAAAGACATTCTTGGCTTTTGGTGCAAGGGAAAGAAACACGTAAACTCTCAAGAAGATTTAATCTTAAGACAATATTTTCTATATAATCAGAAAAATAATGTCAATTAATTCAAATTAATAAAAATGTACTCTGATATCAAAATTGTTTGCGAAATAAGCACACCAAACCATTAAGAAATAGCTCAATGGTTATTTTAAAATTCAAATTATTTTATGTGGGATTTTCCGAGGTTTCTTGAATTTTTTTCTTCACGTATTACATAAATAATTCATCAATAGGTAAATAAAGAAATTGTTTTTATGTGAGTTTGACTTCAATCTACGATAAATACTTTAAAAGAAGTTTTTCAGTGCTGTATTATATTTTTTAAAAATAATTTCATTACTGGTGAAAGCAGATATTTAATGCGTGACGTAAATACATGAACTTTATTTTTTGCACATCAAATTAGAGTAAAGCCGCATTCACACCAAGGCAGCCAGCGTCGAGCGTTGAGCATCAAGCCAATCAGAGACTTCACCTTGGGCGAAATGAAGTCTCTGATTGGCTAGATGCTCAACGCTTGACACTTACTGCCTTGGTGTGAATGCAGCTTAAGAATCATAGGAAAATTTTAAATTTGTTATTCTCATTTCATTTGTAAATCATTTGTGAAAATTGGGATCTCAAACAAAAATATAAAAGTGGGGAAACAACAATTAAAATCACCAAATACATCAAAATAATTTTAACTTTTTAATGATTCAGCAAGTTCGAAGAATTAATTAGTTTTATTTTTAGTCAATTCCTCTACAATTAGTTCACTCTCTCCCTATATATATATATATATATATATCTTGTTCACATTTTCAATCGTTAATAAAATACCTTCTATTCATCCGTTCATGTTCAAATACATTTTTAAAACTTGTAGTGGATGATACTTGATATTAACCCAATTTTTTCAAATATTAACTCATTAATTAATTTTTTTTAAATTTTAAAATTATTCTGCGATATTTTGTTAAAATTACTATGCGTCTAATGAAGTAGGAATTGACGTTAAAATTTTTTTTATATATCTTGTTTATCATTAAATACATTTTTAAGTTTAAAAATTATGCAGCTTAATTGTTATAATTTACAAGAGAAAAATTTTATAAGATTTAGCTTTAAAAACAATCAAAGTTAAGATGGCTACAATATATAAACTCGTTTTTAATAAATAAACATCTTCTTGGAACAAAATTCAACGTAAGTAGCTTTTCGTAGAATACTGAAATCGAGAAAAATATGCTTTTTACTTACTAATGGAAACCTTTCTGAAATTTAGAAGGGGAGAGGGTGGCATGAAATGGCTAAAGAGCTTTGATTAATTGAGTGCCGTAGCACTTTGATATGTTCTCTAAGACTAAAAGCAATTTTATTTTTGAACGTTCTTACTTAAAATTTCAAAATAACTCATTTTGAGAAGGTAAATAATGGCAAGGGAAGACTCGAAATCTATGCTAGACCGAATTATCTTTCAAAAGCTCAGTTTTCAGAAATAAAATGGAAGAAATGGAATTAAACTTATTTAAAAAGAGTATTTCTAGAAGAAAAACTAATAAAAGTTTGTGCATCGCAAGATTCTCTTTTATTTCTAATTTTATTTCAGTACGATCTCTTTTCTTCTGTTCTATCAAATCTTTATTTTTCCTATTAGTTCAGATTCATTTTTCGTAATTGTTTATGCAAATATAAAGGTTTTTATGAGATTATTTACAGCCACTGAATTTGTAAACGAAAGGTAATTCTACGAAAGTATATTTTAATTCGCGAATGGGATTTGTTTACAATACAAAGAAATACATCCGAAGGAGCAAAAATTATCGAGGCTTTTTCTTTGTGATTATATTTTTCCAGCGAATTTTATGAAAATACTTTTAAGGATTTGACACAAAATTTTCCCAGAAATCGTAAAAAAAGAAAAGACATTTTCCAGAAACCTCCCTTACTTTTGCTCCTTCAAAGAAGACTAATGTGCATTAGTTTACAGGTAGTATTGAATGACGAGAAAAAATACAAATTCAAATGCAGTTTTCATCTTTTGATAAATTAATACAACCAGATCTGTAAACAATAACCGTCTTATAAGTCCTACAGCAGAGGTGGGCGAAATTTTCCAGGGTACGGTGTACTTTTAATGTTTTTAAGTTGTTTTGGTCCATCTAGTAGCATCTAGTCCAAATGTAGCTATTCTGTATTAAAATTGCATGTTTTCTTTTTTTAACACTAGTTGTTGACGTTGCACTCAGGGACATCTTAAGAATTTTGAAGCCCTGGGGTTAGAGAAAGATTTTCTGAGGCCCAGGGTCCCTATGAAAAAGTAGGCCGTGTCTATGATTTCTAAAAATAGACAATATACAGCATGAATTATCAAATACTAGTATAAGCGGTAACTTGAAGCGAGTAAATGTGGACGACTCACAATCTCACAAACTGGCTCGACCAATGGCCGCATTTTTACCAAATGAGTTGAATGATTGTTTATTTCTTTAGCTTAGGCCTAGACATGGACAATGGTCATCACATAATAATACAGCCTTGCCACTTTTGCCAGTTGACGTGCAGTGAAATTCTCTGTTTTATGGAGAAGATATGTATATGTTTTATGGAGATAATATGGAACCATTAAAATCATCCGGGTCATAATCTTGTTAAGACTGCTTCGAGAACTAAACGAGGCTTCCACCGAGGGCGGGGCCCTAACCCGGACCCATGCCTTAAGACATCCCTGGTTGTACCCTTCTTTAAAAAATTTGACAGATTATCATATTTACTACAAAAACACAGAAAATTGTCAAGTTGAATGCTTGAACATCTATGAGAGAGACTGCTAGACTGTCGAGCGTGGACATATTCGATACAGTGAGCAGGGAACATATGTGAACCGATGAAAGTGAATCCGATGTATGTATTTGCCGCTGCTGAGTCCTGCATCTTCGCGGGTCATGACATCAACACGTGAGACACCAAACATCCTTAATTTAATGAAAACCTCTTAGTCTTTATTAATTTTGTTTTAATTTACACAATAATTAATATTTATTAATTATACACAACAATTCTCATGTTAATCAAAGATTAAAAGTTGGTTCTTTTCGATACAATTCTTCATTTTGTGACCCTGGTAAACAAAAACAAAAAATAAATTTAATTTTTTCTCTTTTACGTTTGACCCTATTTTTCTACAGCATTAGGCAGCATCATTTTTTTCCACATCGTTTCATTAATATAAAGGCCTTAAATTTTTCGTGTATGAACTTTTTTATAAGGTACATCACACTCATCCTTTTAACATTTATGCATTTTAAATGAATATAACACTGAAAGAAATTTTTTAGATGGGATGTGTTTTGAAAAAAAGAAACATAACAGAAAAGTAATACTTAAGCTTTTTTGATCACATGAAATGAAAAATCTTTAATAAGTACAGTTAATATTTATAGTTAGTAATTAATATAAAAATATTCTATAAATAATGATACAAATACAAATAATAAAAAAGTATACTCATGTAAAAACTTTTTAGTTATGTAAGAAATTCTAATGAACACTTTATTTATAAAAGACAATTATTACTGTTTATGTTGAATGCTAAAGGATATTGTGGTTTTTTTTGGTATTACGCACTTAATAATCATTTTATTTCAAACATATAAAAAGAAAGAAAAATAAGTTATAACTAGCTATCTCTCTCAATAAATATTGGTGGGTTAATTTTTTTTTTCATGATAAAATGAACCTACAGAAATATTTTTTTTATTGACCACTAGCTAAAAACCCAGCTTCTCATTAAGGCATCTTCATGTATAGATGCATAAATACCTTTATAGACTGTGCACAAATAGTATGAGAGTTATACCATTAGCAAATGTCGTAGATTTTCATAAAATTTGTAAAAGATATCAGATGATGCAACTTTTTTGAGCAAAAGTATGCAAATATTTAATACAGTGAAATAGGTTTAACGCGAGAATGTTTAAAACGAAATATCGGTTAAATGAATAATAATAATACGGTCACATCAAACTACTTCGTATTTCCACATGCATTTTTCAATTACTACTATTAGTTCACTCTCCTGATCAAATTTTCGATCGTTGATAAAATACTTTATCTTCATCCATTCAAGTTCAAATACATTTTCTTAAACTTGTAGTGGATGACACTTGATGTTTTAATGCATTCTTTCAAATATTAATTCATTAATTTAATTAAAAATGAATAAATATTAACAAACAAAAATAATAGTCCAACAACATATATAGGAAGGAAAATCGCCCGTTGTGTCCCTGCAGCGCAATCCGCAGCTCGTTGGACTTTTAACCCAAAGGTCGTGGGATCAAACCCCACTTGGGATGGCTTAATTTCTGAGAATATGATTTCTTTTTTACTACACTATTTTATTAGAATAATTAAATTTAATTAAGGAATAAATAGTAACAAAAATAATAGTCTAACACTCTATATAGAAAAGAAAATGGAAATTACAAGGAAAATCACTTTTTATTTAATTAATTAATATTGTGTGATTCTATTATATATGTATATACGTATTTATATTAATTGTAACTATTTAATAAAAAGTAACTAAAATGAAATTTTTCTTTGTTGACCTAAGTAGAAATTGATTTAATTTTCTTTTATATTTCTTGTTTTTCTCTTAACACGAAGCAAAAATTGCTTAACAAGAAACGATTTCCTCCTTAGAGGAACAAACAAATTACGGAAAACACCAGAGATTTAAGAGGGGTGTGTAATGAAAGAGAGGTGGATTCGCATTATATTTTTTGTATTATTGGACTGTCCTACTTTATCTCGGAAGAATTCATTGCAGTAGCTGATGATAATGTGTGAACAGCCCCTATTATCGCAGACAGACATTGTGGAGTTTCTTCAAGGCTCAAAAAGTATCCGACAGCGATATTAAAATGAATAATTCAGCTTCTTTTCTTCGGCTAAGATGAGGAACGCATTATGAAAATTATACGCAGTTATTTAGACGCACATTCCAATGGTAAAAGGAAGAAACAAATGGATGACATCAAGCAATTTGTTGACAATTTGATTCTAAAAAGGATAATGCAACTAGAAATTTCAGATTGTTTTCCAAAAGCTCAATAAACTTTTAGTTTTTTTTTTGTATTAAATTTCCTTGTGAGTGTTTTTGTTTCATTGATTTTTATTAAATATATGCATATATACATACCTTTGTAAGTAAAATGAACACCCTAAAAAACTTAATTTTGTTAAATATGTTTTTTTTCAATTTTGTTAACAGGAAAAAATATTTCAATCCTTGCAGTTTTATTTTAAATGATTTTCCCTGTATATATATATATATACTAAAAGGTTTCAATATTACTATTTTCAGTTAAAGAACCAGTCTGCTACACATTTTCTTCGAGTAAAACTTTTATTCTGCAGAATTATAAACTACCTCCACAGATATAAACTATTGAAAACTATAAATAAGCACATTAGTCTGAATTAAAAAAATTTAAATTTATAAAACAATAAAGAACAAGGAATTCTTTTGGAAATACCGAATTGCTTTCCTCAAAATATATATCAAAAATGCTTTAAAACATCTATTAAAGATCTAAAAAAGTCACAGATTAATCCTTCTAAAATAGATTCAAAAGAACAGTTTCAACGATTAAGGCAAAAATGGCAAATAAAATTCTTCGTATTTCTTATTTTTCAACTCCATTGTACAAGGTGACACACACACATGCACGCACGCACATACACACGAGACGAAGTATGTAATTTGAAAAAAAGAGTGGAGTTGGCAACAACTGTTTTCGTGACGTCATCCCACACACCTCCTCGGCCCTGTTGGAAGTACTGCGTCATTGAGTGAACAGGTGCAGCCGAAAAATGTAGAATCAACAACAAATCTTTTGTGAAACTTAAGAAATTAACAATGAAAACGTTTAAAATATTAACCGAGGTTTATGGAGATGAAACTTTGTCTAGTGCGCATGTGTTTGAATGGTATAAGAAGTTTTCCGGGGGAAGGATCAGTGTGGAAGAAGATGAACCTGCTGGATGCTTAAGGTCAGCGATTACAGACCAAAACATAGACAAAATTCATGGTATGAGTGGGTTTCCCCTCACATCAGTGGTCACACTTTTAATCAACAGTACTACTTTGAAGTACAAAAAAGACTTCGTGAAAAAATTAGGGAAAAAAAAAACAGAATTGGGGAGTGATAGATGGCTGTTGCACCAAGACAATGCATCCGCTCACATGGCCCTATCTGTCAAGCAGTTTCTGACCAGTAAAAACATTACTGTGATGGGGCATCCTCCTTATTCATTTGATTTGGCTCCATGCTATTTTTTCTAAAAATTTCCTACAGTTAAATCTTGCTGAAAGGGTCCATTTTACCTCATTTGAAGAAGTTCAAGCAAAAACGGAAACTCTCCTAATGTGACCTCCGAAAACCTTGTTCCAGAACTGTGACCAGTAGAGGCAGCACCGAATGCAGAAGTGTATGAATGCTGAAGGTGACTAATTTGAAAGTGATAATATCACAAAGAACTAAGTCTGTAAGTACAGTGATTTATTGGACCAGTCTGTTCTTTTTTTGTGTGTGTGTCACAACTCGTATTGTATTTAAATAAGTACAGTAGTCTAGAATATAGGGAGATTCTATATATATATATATATATATATATATATTGAAAAACCCTGAATCCAAAATTTCAAATAGACGAAAGCATTGAAAAAAAGAAAGGGGAAAAACATTGCGTTTATTTAACAAACGAGAGAATTTTTGAGTAAATACTTCGAAACAGCAAAATGTATGCAATGCTTAAAACTAAGAGTAATGGCCGTTTTGATGTGAATATATTCTTATTATTTATTCAGAGAAATGTCATTTGTTCTCACGAGTGTAGTTTTTTAATTTATTGTTGTTATTGCGCATGCCACCTGTCTGACACAGTCAGATCGAGGCCCACGAAATTCATCGTGGCAATGGGCTAGAAGTACGCCTGTCGTTGGCCTTAGCCTTGAGCAAGATACAGGTGACAGTACAATTTAGCTCAGTGAAATTCCCGAAGGGACGATAGATGGCGACAACACCTATTTCCACCTCCACAATTTAGGCATGGAACTGAATTGGAGGGAAATTTCCTCCAGTTCCCTGCACTCGTTATTCAGCCCACAAGACTTTCGGACCCACTGATTTAACGAGCACGTACTCCTCGTGTACTCGGAGGGTATTTGGCGGTACGGGCATCGAACCCAGGCCTTCCGGTCCGGAGTCCGGTGCTCTAACCACTAGGCTACCCACGGCCTGGTTTTTTTTAATTTAAACATGAGTGGTGTAAAATACTTTTTTCGCATATGATGATGTAAGATTAACCTCCTGTCAATGTTAAGCAGACGAAATTCTTTTATTAAAATTTTCCTCCATTTTAATAACTTAACTTAAAACACGGAAGATCACGTATAAACTGAATATTTTCTTTTCATAAGTAAAAATCTCCGTTCTTTAAATGTGTCTGCTATTTAGAAACTCATTTATTATTGAAAAATAAAGTATATTTTAGCGACCACATTATAATTTTTATTTCATTAAATTTACCCAAATGTAATAAAATAAGAAATGCTTTTATTATTTTATTATTGGCTATCGAATCTGGACGCCTAAAGAAATTTATATCTCCCCGCCCCCCCGCCCCAATTTACACTCTTAATCTCCACCTTTTAAATTCACTCCACATCAATATGTATATTTCGTACGGTTTTCAATTTTGTTGAAATATAAATCATCACTTTCCGAAAAATATCTTCAAGAAAAAAATTAAACAAACAAGACTATACATTCTACAAAAAGCAGATATAGTATAGTAGGATATTTTTATGTCACACTTTTGTTTCTCCCTGTTATTTCTATCTGTTGGAAACTTTAGTTTCAAACTTTTGCATTTCTACAACGAATATTTGTGTATATGGTGAACTTAATTTTTTTCTTTAATAATAAGTAACACTACATTTTTTTTTTAAAAAAAATAGATTTATGCATAAAAAAAGGAAGAAATATAAAAACTTAAAAAAATAACAGTTTCATGATTTTTTTAAGGAAATTATTTTGAGATTTTAATTAAAAAAATAGGTTTACTTCATTTTCTGTATTGCTTTATATGAGTATGAAAAATATTTTACATATTGAAAAGATAAACCTTTTAAAAGACGGTACTTAAATACAAATATGAGTGTATTATGAAATCTTAAAAACTATGTCCAAGTTAAATTAAAGACAAGAGAAAATAGAATGATTATAAAATATAATTATATTCAGCATAAAAAATTTCTAATCTCTATAGTAGAAAATTTAAAAGATATATACCACTTATTAAAAGATACATATCTTAATTTTGGCCTTTTGTTCTTTTAAGAATGTCCTAGTAACCTTAAACATATTTCCACCATTTCAAATGAAATTCAAGTAAAAATCAAATCTTAATACTGAGACAGAAGTAATTCAATTTTCGCGAATTTATATATTCCATCTCAATTTCTAAGACTTAAGCAAATATATTGAAAAAAAATCAGCGCTTTACAATAATTTTTTTGAGAATTTTTATTCAATTATTAATTTTATTTAATAAGTAATTTTATGTAATCTTTTAATTATCATTTATGAGACCAAAAATGAATACCTAAGCTTTGAGATGGAATTTTTATCTTTCATTGTTTCTTTTTTAAATTTGAGTGCTGAAATAAAATAATTCATTTTCATTAGTTCTCTATATTTAATAATTTTCAAATATTTCACTTTTCTAATTATAGAAGCATTATTCTTTTATGTTTATATGAAATTAAAAATAGACTGTGTTATTTTGTTAATTCATCGATAGGTACGGAAAATATAAATATCTTCTTAACTTAGATGTTCCTAATTAGCTGAAATAGCGGTTATAGTTAATGACGTATAGCTTTATCATAAAGTCGATAAATTTTAAAATAATTATATCTAAGAGTTATCTGATATAAGCTGGTTATAAAAATATCATTCAATATGGAATGAAGAATAAATGTAAAAGATATATTTGCTTGCAGAAACTGTTTTCCTTATCTACAAAATGTGTTTTGAATAAGATTAATTTACATTTTGATCATCAAAAGAAAACTTATTCAAATGCAAAATACGGATACTTACGTGTGTTTCTTTCAAGAAGTCAAATATTATTTTTTTTAAATCGGAAGCTATATTTATTTGTTTTGTAATCATTTTGTTGAAATAAGTTGTGTTTAAATTGAGTTCAATTTATGCTCTCTGTCTGCTGGCTTTTGAATTGACGTGCAGTTTCGGTAAGGAAATAAATAAATAAATTTAAAAGAAATCGAAAAATATGCTTTAGAAGCTGTTTTGAAGAGCAAAATTGACGATTGAAATAAATATATATATTTAAAAAAATGTGGATTAAGTTTTCGCAAAACAAGTGTTTTCATTCGAATTACTTATTAAAGTAGGTTTATCAGAATTATATTTTTCAAAAGCTGCAACAAAGAGAATTTTTGAAAATACGAATGTGTTTTTCATTTTAAATGAACAATTTGAATTTTATCACAGTATTTATTTTGTGAAATGTTATTTTGACTATTAATCTGTTCTTTGTAGAATT